>JANEYF010005129.1:0-47029 GCA_029963845.1 Rhamnusium bicolor
ATCTAAAGAAACGTACAGATATACATAGTTACAATACCAGACGGAAAAATCACTATGACGTTGAGTGTGTCAAAAAATCCTTTTTACAAAGTTCATTATTTAATGAAAGACTTCGTCTTTTTAATGCTCTGCCAACTGAAATAAAGGATGCACCAAGTGTAAAAACATTTAATAAATATGTATGTAAATATCTCACAAGTAATTAAGTAAAATAGTCTGAAGTCTGAATATATTTCGAATACTTTATAATTTTATATACTCATTCTAGTACTTTCGGATACAATTACTTTTTATTTGTTTGTGTTTTGTGTTAGAAATAGTAATATTACTTAGGTTAGATTATTTAGGTTTAATTAAATATCTATGTATCTATGTAGCAGACAATGCTAAATAAAGATCTATCTATCTATCTATCTAACCAACGTTGGTTAATAACTAAAAAGGATCAAACCTATTAAGCCACTAACCAACTTCTAACCAACGTTGGCAAGTGTTCCATAACAAACTTGACCTATTCAGTTAGTCACCAACGTCTACCACGTTGATAGGTTACTCAAAATTTAACCATACCTATTTTAGTCAGGTGTCAACGTCTAACCAACGTTGGTAAGTTATTCAAAATATAACCATACCTATTTTAGTCAGTTGTCAACGTCTCATCAACGTTGGATAATGACTTGAAAACATATCAAACCTTATTAAGGCGTTTTCTAACGGCAAATCAACGTTGGTAAATCGTCCAGACTTAAGCAGTAGGTTTGCGAGGTCGACGCAATATTTGGTTCGACGTCGTATTACAACTACAAAATTTAAGTTATTACTCGACTACTATTTGTAATAATTCTGACATCGAAATTAGTGAAAAAGTAGTCGGTAGTTGGTAAAATGTTGCTTGGGTATTGTAAGAGACTCGCCTTTCTCTTATGTATTCACGCCTCTGGCAGAAGAAGTTATATCGCGGCATCTCGTAAGCTGGTCTGTTTACGATCTGTCTGCCAATCAGAACTGGCGAATGACCGCCGTGTAATACTCTACCACAATTTTAATATGTTGGGCCTGCGGTAAACACTGATTTTACAATACAAACTGAATGCGGCTACACTAAATAGTGTACGGATTGGCTCATTCATAAATACGCTTTCAAGGTAAAAGCTACTACTGCCGTTAACTTTAATCATTACAACATAAGGTAAGGTATAACTTAAAAATTTACAGCTATAAATGAGTGAACACACCGACCCCTAAGTGCACTGGCTAGTTTTCATTTAGCAAGGTCATAAAAAAGGGAGTAGTAATTCATAAGATGTATGGTTTAAGTAAAGAAGATTAAGCTCTCACACCAATTACGAGTATAATAATAAACTTGTGCAAAAAACAGCTGTCAATCACAATTTATCAAAGTAATTGTTCCTAAGCATTACAGTGCAACTAAAGGAGTGATATAAGAGCGAAATGCAGTACATTACACTATTTATACAGGGTGATTCGTGAGTAATGTGCCCTAGCTTAATTGCAGATAGAGCACTTTAAGGTAAGTCTAGATCTACAAGGAAACCATTTTTTCACCACTGGTTAACAAGATACAGGGTGTTTTATGCATTTGGTCTGAAAATTCAAATAGCTATTCTCTGCAACGGATTGGATGTATCGAATGAAATTTACCAGTAACATTCTTCATCTAGGACTTGTCAGAATGGCCTACTTGGTTTTGAATATCCAGGGCCGGACTCGGTAAAAATCTACCCTCCTAGCTTTTGACAAAAAAGTACATTTTTCTATGGCATTTCTAGAAAATTATTAGCGGAATCGGAAAGTTCAGAAAAAATGCTGTCAGAATAGCGAATCAATTTTGACGGCATACCTAAACCGTTTGGGCAAAAAAATCACAAACCTATTTATCGCATCACCACTAACATTTTGACCGGGCATTAATTGTGGAACAGTTTGATAAAGTCTATTCAAATGCTTCAGATCCCCTTTCTGAGACATAGCAAAAAACCTTCATACCTAGTCGATAGGAAGAAGAAAAAACAATACTATAAGAAAAATACATACACAGTTTTATTTTGAAATTGAATAGAATGGTAACCTCTGTATTATTTTGTCTACTTGGTGTTCTAATTGTTCGGCGATTTATTCGTGTTTCAAAGATGCCTAATCAGTTTGCTAATGCTGACTTCGCTAATATCATTTATGTGTATGGGTTTGGCAATGGCAATGCAAGGGCTGCCGTTAGCCGTCAGCGAAGATCTTCTGGTCAACGAGTACCGTCGCGCCACACTTTCACCAAAGTTTTCCAGTTCTCTCGGGAAAATGGAAGATTTCCTGGAACTTACAGAAATGTAGAACGAGCAGTTAGACCGGTCGAAGAAAACATTGTGGAGATTGCAAAGCAAAATTCTTCGAAAAGCATTAGAAGAATAGCACACACGCTAGGTGTTCGCAAACTCGTGTATGGAGGGCATTAAAAGCGGAACGGTTGTATCCTTACCACATCCAAGATGTCAAGCGTCTAGAACCCGGTGATGAAGTCGCACGTCTCACATTCTACCGTTGGATAATGCATCATCCAAGAATTTTGCCCAGAATTATTATCACGTACGAGACCTAATTCACTCGTGATGGAGTGTGAAATTCTAGAAATTCACACCTTTGGGGTCACAACAAGCCTCACGCCGTTGTAATGTATGGTGTGGAGTGGTGAACGATACATTGATAGGACTGATTTTTTTAAACCTTTTGACTGGAGAAATCTATTTGGATTTCCTCCAGACCACTTTGCCCAATTTATTATTGGCGCAAAGTGTCGACAGGAGAGGTGTTCATTTCCATCATGATGGGGCACCGCCTCATTTCTCATTACATGTACGGGAGCATCTCAGCAATGAGTTTCTTGGATCCTGGATCAGTCGCGGAGGTCGTCAAGCTTGACAGCTAGATCTCCTCACCTAACCGTTCTCGATTACTATGTTTGGAGTCACATGAAACAAATGGTGTACAGCACGGAGGTCAACACTAGAGAGAACCTACGGCAGCGGGTAGTGGCAGCCTCTGATGACATGAAGAATCACAGACAAACCATTGAGATGACCACATGATAATTATCAGTGCGGTACAGGAAATGCATCGAAGTTGGGGGGGGGGGGGGCATTTTGAAAACCTGATCTAGTTTGAATTGAAGCATTCCTTATCTAATATTATGATGTTATGATGTTATTTATTGTTTATTAAAAGGGTTATCACGTTAATGTGTACATGCTTTTTCTATGTAGATTATACCCATAATCCATTCAAATTTTATCATTTTGTATACCTTTCACAAGAAAAAGACAGGGTCGTACCCTGTCCTTTTCTTGCTAGGTATGCTTTTTGCTCTATGTCTCAGAGGGGATATGGGTCTGAAGCATTTGAGTGATTCTATCATACTGTTACCATAATTATTGCCCAGTCAAAGTGTTAGTTGTGATGCACCAAATTGTTTTGTGATTTTTTTTGCTGAAGCGGTTTAGGTGTGCCGTCAAAATTGATTCGCTATTCTGATAGTATTTTTTCTGAACTCCGCTAATAATTTTCCAGAAATGCGATAGAAAAATGTACTTTTTTTGTTAAAAATTAGGTGGACACATTTTTACCGAGCTCGGCCCTAGATTTTTCAAAATCAAATAGGCCATTCTGACCAGACTCAGGTGAGGAATATTACTGGTAAATTTCATTCGATTATATCCAATTCGTTGCAGAGAATGGCTCTTTGAATTGTCAGACCAAATGCATAAAATACCCTGTATCTTCTTAACCATTGGTTAAAAAATGTTTTCCTTGTAGATCTAAACTTACCTTGAAGTGCTCTATCTGTATTAGGTTATGACACATTGTTCGCGAATCACCCTGTAGAATGAAAATTTTCTCAATTTTTAGTACACGGGACATGGTTTACATGCACATCCCCTCTTCAGATGATTGAAAGTATAAACTTTTGAATAAATTTCCCCAAACACTTAAATAATAACGTAGGTAGGTTAATCCCATATGAGTAATTATTCATGATAAAGCAAACAGAAAAATTCTCATAAAATTCCTGAAAAAAAGAAATAATTATCATAATTTTTTTTTTTTAACTTTGGTTGTACACATACCTTAGGACAAATCTTATTTCGGAGATCGGCAAAATAAAATATAGGTACTCCCATTTTTAAACCTAAAACAGTCATGGTGTGTTGCTCTCGCCATACAGGACAATTTTAGACTGAATTGCATAAAAAATATTATGCGAACATGATTTACATTTTAAATCAACGTGTCATAAAATATACTGGCACTATTAACAACATTACAGCCATTTTAATAAAAAATAAACGTTCGAAATTTACATAAATACAATATAATAAACAATATAAAAAGTGAACGAAATTTTTTAACAAAAATATTCTAAAGTTGGTAAACTTGATAGTGCCCCTATTTGATAAGCATTTGACAGTTAAATTAACAATCAACTAGTCATAAAAAAATTATGAGCCTGCCGTGTGCGGTTAATAATAATGCAGAACACTATGTTGACATGATTCAAAACCTTTGTCATGAATGCTTTTAATTATTTAGCTTTACACGTGACCCCTGGCTGGCTTTCTTTGTAGCCAATTTTTTTGTGTACATTTTGTTGTATCAAATGAGGATTTTTTTAATTTAAAATTCACTTATTCAAAAAATTATAATCCTACATATTGTAATTCCAATTCTGATATTAGTAGCTTGGATTTTGGTTTTACACATACTGTGAAAACAGTTTATCGTCTTTTCTGTTCTAAGTATTTTGTTATTCATTATATTCTTTTGTGCAAAGACCTGATTTATGTTCAACAAGAATAGATTTGCTATAACTGGTTTTCTGAGCGAACATGGCTGATTTACATTATTTATAAATACTGGGTGTATCACAGCCCTATAAAATAGCAGTTGACGTTCTCCACGACTCCCCCGGGAAATGTAATTCTAAAGCAAGATCTTATCAATTTTGCAAACGTAAAATCAGCTGACTACCAGCGACATTTCACATTTCCTGTGAGTTCTCTTGCTGTTATTTAATTTTCATAATACTGGGTGAATAAGTAACCTTATAGTGACTCATTTCAAGTTCCATTTGCAAGTGTAAATAAGGAGTAAATTTTCAAAACTATTCCATTCCACTACTGAATAAAAGTTGCGAGGTTCTTTACACAAATCTATTCACGTGTTACATTTTTAAAAGTTTAAAAAAATTCATTCCCTATTATCAGTTAAATATAGTTGGCCAATTTTTTATAAGAAGTACATTTAAAACTAAAAATTATTTTATATATATTTGTAACCATAATTACAGCATTTAGCGTTAAATGTTGCTGCGTAAAGGACGTGACTCAGCTCTGCCTAATTTATGGACAGAGTATAATATGTTTGTACTTTATTTATTCAGTAAAAGGTGCTTAAGTTATGTGGATTTTTGGGAGAACTTGATCTATCTGACCTCAAATAATAAAAAAGGGAGCCTATTGCAATATAATATAAAAAATAAATGTTTTCCTTACTTTCTTACACGGTACGGTAAAAAAGGAAACATTACAAAACGCAGGCTCAGTATAAGTAGTTGACGTTTAAATGTAAAATATAAATTTTGGTGTTAATTTTTTCCTTCACACTGAGCTTTTGGAAACTTTGGACTTTAGAAATGATCGATATAATTAATAATTTAAAATAATGAAATCAGTGGACTCTGATGATATGTCTATCAAAATAATTAAACTTTACGCACATCAGATAGCTGGACCATTGACGCATATTATCAATGAATGCCTCAAGGATGGTATTTCTCCCAGTTTTTTTAATTTGGTCAAAGTTATTCCTTTGTACAAAAAGGGAGATAGCAAAATAATCTACAATTACCGTCATATGACAATATTATCGGTAATATCGAAAATATTAAAAAACCATTATCTAAACGTATAAAAGTATTTTTGAAATCTTACAATATTTTAACAGCAAACAGCATGGATCCAGAGAATATTTTGAATTTTGTTTATAACAATTTAGATCAGGGAAACTGCATTCTTTATTGATCTTTCAAAAGCTTGTAATCTCGTAGATCATGATATTCTTTCAAAGATATTGAATGTATCTTATTTAAATAACAGAAAATAGTTTGTAGATTTATTAGGTGCTAGATCTAAAAAATTACTTATTAATATTGGTGTTCCATAATGTAGTGTTTTAGGTCCACTATCGTTTATTCTTTATACAAATGACTTTGACAACAATCCACATTTTATGGCGCCTTTGCTGATAATATTTCCATTGTTGCATGTAAAAAACAAATCATTGATTCTTCTAACAATTTTACTAAAAATTTACACTGTGTATTTTAGTATTTCAGTAACAGACAATCAGTAATGAACCAGGATTATGCAATTTCTTCCGGTTCAAAAAAAATATATTTCAAGCTTATAATTTAAACATAAAGAAAATTCATTCAATAAGTGAAATACCATAAAGTATAAGGTATTTACATTGACCTAGCTCTAGACTGGAAAATACACATATATTACATATATATAAGTATGTGTATTGAACTATATATTAGACATGGGTATTTTAAATGGAAATGTTAAAGTGGAATGAAAAATAACATCAAATGAAAATTTTTTGCTAATTATTATTTACTAACTTTTACAAATCTTATTACAGATAAGTATAACATATATCTTTTTAAACAATTATTTCCCCGGCTATTTGCCAAAACGCTGAAACTTGGATTACAAAAAAGATAATATGCACATTATGTTCAGTACAACTGACTCAATAATGTTATTTTTAATTTCAACTATTCTGTCTAGTAAAATCAAAAATAAATAAAACACAAGGTACTCACCAGTTGACACTTACTTTAAAAAACTTTAAAATATCTACCGACACGTGCTTCTGCTTGCATTGCGTATTTCCACAATATAATTTCAATTATTCTGTTCTATGAAGCCATTAATGTTTATTACATTAAGGTTTACAAGTTTTCTTACTTTGGATTCTTTAAATGTGCTGGCTACCCTGATGAAGCAATGCAAGCAGAAACACGTGTAGGTAGATATTTTAAAGTTTTTTAAAGTGAGTGTCAACTGGTGAGTACCTTGTGTTTTATTTATTTTTGGTTTTACTAGACAGAAGAGTTGAAATTAAAAATAACATTATTGAGTCAGTTGTACTGAACATAATGTACATATTATCTTTTTTGTAATCCAAGTTTCAGCGTTTTGGCAAATAGCCGGGAAAATAATTGTTTAAAAAGATATATGTTATACTTATCTGTGATAAGATTTGTAAAAGTTAGTAAATAATAATTAACAAAAAATTTTCAGTTAATATTATTTTTCATTCCACTCTATATTTTAATTTTTAATAATAATATAATATATAATAATATAATATGTAATAATTAATAATAATAATAATAACAATAATAATAATAATAATAGCCGAGTGGCTGGCAGGCCAAATGCAGAAGGCGGTCATTCTTGGTTCTCTCCGTCTGCTTAGGGCACATGATTCTGGTATCTACAGTCACTAACCCTGCGGGATGTGGGGGAGTGGCTGTAGTTGATGCGCCGGCGCGACTCCCGTGAGGCGTCGGAGGCCACGGGAGGACTGACCGGCATCGGATATTCCGAAAAAAAAAAAAAATAATAATAATAATATTAAGGGGGGTGCAAAATTCGGAACGGCAAACTCCCCACAGTGCACCCTCGACAGGCAGAAGTACAGTACAACAAGACCAGCTTGGCCCCTGAACATCGGATGCGCAGTAAACTCATCGTTTTCCAGTTGGGAGAGCTCAGTTTACCTAGCGCTTTCAGCTAGTTCATTTCGGTATAGTCTACGAAAAAAGTAGTTTTGTGTGGCGTTGCCGGTATTGTGAATTTTGGATTATTTCATTTATTTGTGTGTTGAAATATGCCATTTAAAAGTCGAATTAAAAATAAATAAATAACTGTAAATAATCATTAAAGTATTTATTGACATTTGCATAAGAAATCTTGCATTTAATTAATCCCTTTCTAGTATCCGATATTCAGGTATAAAAACTTGTGTCTCAGATTGTATATCGAATAAATCAGTAGCTTGCATCTTTGTCGAACACTGACTCTTTCTGTGCCTCTTGTGCGCATTTCGCGGGCCAAGCTAGTCTTGTTGTACTGTAACTCTGTCGAAGACTCTTGTGCCTGGAGTGTACGCATGGCAGAGTAGTACTGAGTATGGCATGTAACATCCTCAGCAGTTCAGAGCATCTCTTGCGGTTTGTAAAACATTACGAAACTGTAGGAGCGGGAGCAAGGATTGTTCAAGGTAGAGAAAAGAGCAGCAGATGAACTCAGTCTCGCATTCAATACCACGCGAGATGATCGGCAAGGTACTGATGTAGAGTCAGTCACTGAACTTCAGCCAAATCGCCTGAAAGACCGAATGAGAGCTACCAAACAGGAAAATCTGTCTCGTTAGTACGTCGATAAACCCCAGCAAGGGGTCTTCCATAAGAACATACAAACGCTGGGTTTATTGACCAGGCTGACATTCGCTTTACTAAGGACAGCCGGGCTTAAGTCGGAGACCGAGGGATTCATTATGGCCTGCCAAGATCGTGTTATCAACACTTGGTCTACCGCCGTAGCCGCGTGTAGCGTGTAGAACCTCTACACGCTACACGATAACATCAACTGCGGGACCTGCCTTCAGGCGCCGGAATCGCTCATGCACTTACTAACTGCATGCCCCATATACGCGATTTAGGCCTACACCTATGAGTGCTATACTACCATTCAAAGCACTCATACGGGGCAGACCACAGTCCGTTGTCGAGAACAAGAAATGCCGGATTTACTGGAACTACTCGTTCCCGACTGTCAGGCTACCCCAAGCCAACAAGCCTGACATAGTCCTTCTCGATCATCAACTCAAGGTGATATATATCATCGAGTTCTCGGCACCTACGGAGAAAAACATCACCTTGAAGGAGGAGGAGAAGCGGACCAAATACCGCGATCTCCAGTACGAGCTCCAAGTGCTGTACCCAAGCTACTCGGTAAAAATTGTCGTCCTAATAATCGGTATACTTGGAGGGATAAAGCCAACGCTGCTCTCGAAACTAACGACCATCCGGCCTGGCAAAAATCAACCAAGTGACTGGCAGTAGCTGGCAATAATGATAATAATGTTTATTCAAATAGCAGTAAGTACAAGTAATAAATGATAGCATAAATTAGAATTTAAATATACACAATACAACACTGTAAATATCTGAATAGATAATAGTGCGTGGGAATACTCATAAATGAAATAAATATACAAGTAATTTAAATATAAATAATATAAACAACCTAAATATAAATCATATCAATATCTTACAATTTTTATTATTATGCAAAATTGCTTCTGCATTATTAACTTTACAAGACACGTAAACACTCCAATATTTCTAGTCTTTATGTTATACAAACTACCATTTTAATATTTTATCATTGCCTGCCAGAATTTTGATATAAAATAAACTAATACAAATTTACCCCATATAAATCTTGAAATCCCAAAATACTGTTTGTTACTTAACATCATATTAAGAGAAAGCTAAGTATGCGAGGCGGTAGAGGCTCACTAATGTCAGATATATTTCATATTTTACACTAATATTAGGTATAATTTTTGGAAAGCTGAAC
Source organism: Rhamnusium bicolor (assembly GCA_029963845.1). Taxonomy (NCBI): domain Eukaryota; kingdom Metazoa; phylum Arthropoda; class Insecta; order Coleoptera; family Cerambycidae; genus Rhamnusium; species Rhamnusium bicolor. Next base: position 9,726 of record JANEYF010005129.1, read on the forward strand.
AGAATACTGAAAATATCCCTTATGGAAATTTGTCTACACAAATTAAACGTTTTATGTGGATTATAGTCCAAAATTTAACTCGCAAAATACATTAATATAGGAAAATGTCAATTAAACTTCTTTAAAAGATTTATTGCATTTATAATATGCAATGTTAAATATGCAAAATTTAACGTCAATTCGTGTTTTATTTTTCCACATTTAATTAAATGAAAATTAAGTTATAATATTTTACTTAGACCTAAAACTATATTCATTCAATTAATATTACAATTTAACTTATATTTAAAACGATTTATATTATTGATATAATATAGCCTTCTTTCTGTATCATGAGTCTTGAGGAATCATTATTTACATTCGACTTCAAGAAATCTAAAATCTTTAGGAGAACATAGTAATAGAAAACAGAATTAAGGTATACATGTATTCTTAATAGGTACAATAAACCCCTGACATTAAAATTAAGTGATATAACAGTCCTCTCAATAATATTGCTATATAATTTTATAATGTTTAACAATTGATATTAATATTGCAATCAAAACATACATGTATCTAAAACATAACCTATCGTATTTCAAAACGTGATATTTTATTTTAATTTTATACAGTCCTTAGCTAGTTAGCTATTATTAAAAACATACATAACAAAAACTAATATATAGCTAACTAATCATGATAATATTAAGAAATATTTTATAAATAATACTGAACTCTACACAAATTATTTTCCACTAAATTTGTTTTAATATCTGCTTTAACATGTCTAGCCACAAATTGTTTGATTCTGTGATCAGAAATTATTATATAAAGAATAATCAACATCATTGTGTTATTTCACTTGAAATTTCAAATTGTCTATCATGTTATTTCTTAAGGCCACGTCAAGTTCTTGAGCAATACTTACAAAATATTACCCGCAATATGAAAAAACGAGCTGGCATGGAATATCTAAACAGTGCTTATTTTAATGTCATACACAAAACTAACACAAAAATAAAAGGATTATGTTTAAACATAGGCGTAACTACAACAATAAATATGATATATGTGAATTATTAACGGAACAAGACCATAGCACAGCTAGAAAATTACGTAGATTCCAAAAAAATAGGTATCAATTATAACAAAATATTTTTCCTGTCTTTGCCACTTATAGATAATTTACCTAATTACAAGACAATTGAAATTAAAAGAAAAAAATTAATTGCAATTAAACCTGCTACTGCAAAAAAAGAATCTCTAAAAATGTACATTGTCAGTCAATTACTCAGGCCACACATAAAAAATTAAAAGGGATAGTATATCGTTTATTCAACTAAAAAATATGACGTCATAGAATTAATGTGCATATAAATTATTAGTGAATATGAAGATACCATATTCTAAGAAAATTGTAGGTCAAAAATATTACAGCTACATTGCAAATAAAATCTATATTTTTGTTTGAATTTTATTTTAATTTTTTTCTTGGAAAATACGACCACATGAGTAATTCTTCTAAACTTGAATACAAGGTCATATATAGGGGCGAAGAGGCGATCGCTCCCTCTCTCTGAAACCATATATTATATGTTTTAACTTTTTTTGATTAGAGAATAAATTAAACCCTTCACTGCATAATGTTGTTTCAAAACAACACACTGTAATTCGCTCAATCTCGATGAGTTTAAATATATAGAAATATATTCTGCTTGGTGTTGTCGATTAACAATACATTAATAAAGAGTATAACTCGACCCAATATCAATAGACTCGGCGTCAAAATAAATATTTCGCAGTTTGAAGTTGTGTCTCGGCGTGTTGGCAGTTGCTCATGTTGTTCCACCTGGTTTAGTGAAATATTAGTAAATTTGGTGTAAATAAAATATTTTATGTGTTGTTATAAGGTGAGTGAATGTAAGTTTTAACATTTTGGTCATATATTGAGTTGTACTTTTGTATGCAATGGGCTATTTAGGATTGTTGTTTTTAAACATCATACATTGGTCTTTATATATTTTTAGATTTGGCTTAGAATGTATCCGCGGTTTGATAAAAAGTTTTTGAGCGACAAGCAGTTAGAAGATATTCTAAATAATCTTTCAGAGAGCGAAGATGGATTGGATTTTGATGACGATGATAGTATCACCGATCCAGACTTTCTTCCTGAGAACAGGTTGAAAATTTGTTTGATGCTGAGAATAATGATGAAGAGCAGATAAATCAATTGGGCCAGAGCAGTACAGAAAAAAGATGTGTATATTTTATTATCGGTGTATGATGGAGATTATATGCAGTTTTCTATTATAGAAATCATATGGAGGAACAGAAACTTGACTTTGGCTGACCAACAATTACAATTTTTGGTCATTTGCGATTACCAAATCATGTTTTGGTATTAGGAAGTCCTTATGAATTGTTCACTTTATTCTTCAATAATATTAATTTGGACAACATTGTGGAAGAGTCAAATCTGTATGTCATACAAAAAGATCCCAGTAAACCACTGAATCTAACAAGAAATGACGTAAAATAGTTTACTGGCATTACGCTGTATATGTCACTTGTTTATATGCCAAACACTAGAGCTTATTGGACAGACGAAATTAGATTTGAAAAAATAAAAACTACTATGTCTGTCAACAGATATGAAATAACTCGGCAATTCAAGCATTTCAACAATAATGATAATGCACTACCACGAGATGATCCAGATGATGACAGGATATATAAAATAAGCCCTCTAATAGACAGTCTCAATATAGCATTTTCAAATGGCGTTACTTTAGAACAATATTTATCGGTCGATGGGCAAATATGTTCAACAGAAGCAAGACACTATCTAAAACAATATCCTCCAAATAAGTCCCATAAATGGGGATATAATTTTTTTGTCTTATGTGGTAGTTCCGGATATGCTTACAATATCGAATTATATACAGGGCAAGACAATGAGGAAAGAAAGAGGCCAGTATCTGAACCAAACCTAGGGGCCACTGCGAATATTGTGGTTCGATTAGCAAGCCTTATACCCCAAAATATAGACCACCGTCTATACTTTGACAATTATTACACTTCTATTCCACTTCTTGTTTATCTTTCAAAGCAAGGCATTTACAGTTTAGGAACCGTACGAAAAAAACAGAATTCCAAATTGCAAACTGCCAGATGAAAAAGCAATGAAGAATTCTAAAAGAGGCAAGAAATTTGTAGGGGTAGAAATTGCTTCTGTTGTGTGGAAACATAACAAATTGGTTACCTTTTTGTCGACGTTTGCTGGTGAAGTTTCTAAAATAATTGTAAAAAGATATTATGAAATATAAAAGAAATCCATAGAAATAGATTGTCCTTTTATTGTAAAGAAGTATAATCGTCACATGGAAGGTGTCGATTTATTAGATAGTTATTTAGGGCGATTAAAAATCCTTTAAAGAAGTAAAAAGTGGTATTTTTGGATATTCTACCACTTACTAGACCTAACTGTGGCACATAGTTGGATACTATATAAAAAAGCAGTAGAACAAAAAACTGGCTCAAAACCTAACATCACTCAGTCGCAATTTAGGGCGCACCTGGCAGAAGAGAGGCAGACCTTCCTCATCTGGAGTTGAAGAAGCTTCACAACTCAAGAAAAAAGAAAGACCAGCCTAAGTGGTCCCAGTAAAGGATATACGGATAGATGGATTTCATCACTGACCTTCTTGGACAAACAAATAAGATGTAAATATCCACAGTGTAAGGAATACTCACATGTTTTATGTTAAATGTGTGGCGTGGCACTATGTTTTACTAAAAAAGAAAAACGGCTTCAGGAACCTCCATAATTAGATACAAGACTGTCTGTTTGCATGATGTTTTTAAACCACACTATACGTTTTTTCAAATTTTCTGAATAGAATTCGAAAAAGATTTTTTCTGTATTTTTCTTGAAATCTGTAGTATAATGAGAGACTGTAGTATTTTTTTTCGACAAGAAATAAAAAATCATGCAGTGAGATATTAATTATTTTTTGTATATTACCGCCTCCCCTCTGAAATAGGCTGTATCGACTCCTGCTTAAATATTTAAAAAATATAGCTACTCAGTATGATGCTGGAATAATAAGCCTCTGTGCCTGTGACTACGTCAAAAGAACAATCATAGGATATTGACAAAATCAAAAAAAAAAAAAATAAATAAAATGTATCTCCAACGTTTAGGAAACGAAATCTGTTCTCCTTCTCAAAGTTTTACAGCTTTTATTAAATATGTGTTATGTGAAACTTGACACATATTATTTTTTATCCATAGATACTTAAGTAGAACTGTTGACACATAGATTATACAATATTAATTTTGTTCAATTCTTCTTTTTAACTACGTTGTACACAAATGTACAGAGCAATTGAATAAACGTTTCTCTTTATTTAATAATATTATTAGAGATTCCTTAATTTAGTTCTTTTTTTTTTCCTTAGCATGTTCGCAAATTTTCGATATCTCAATTTCACCCTTCCAGATATAATGTTTATGCTCATTAACCTTATATTGAGAGGTCTGGATGAGTCTCCTACATAGTGTTTATTGTATTTACAGAGAACACTGTAAATACATTTTTTTTAAATTTTCCTCGCAGTTTATCGGTTTTGTTTTTATTAAAATCTATAATTTGTTACCTACAGATATGAGAGATCTATCGCTTAATAACAACAAAATCGTTATAAAATTCATAACAGATTTGAACAATTGTAAATGTAAATTAACATACATATTCGTTGTAAAATATCAAGAATATTATATTTTTAAATCTCTTGTAAATTTTTGTTTGTTTTACTTAAGGTATTTCTTTATCTATATTTTAAAGAGCACGTTACTGTAGTAAATTTACCCTCCGTATTATGGTATTATGTTTTAACTAAATATAAATACATTATTATTAATATTATTAATATTACTTGAAAGTAAAATTGTAATACATGCTATCTACTAAGAATGTTAGATACATTTGAAATTTTGATAACACTGGATAGTGTCCATTACCTTGTCGTTTTATTTATCTTATGTATTACATTAGATAAATTAGAATTAACGTATTTTATAGACAATCTAATTTAACCTAAAGTAATTTAACCAGGAACAATCTGCAGATAAGTAGAATATTATTAGTTCAAAACACATTAATTTATCCTCCTTGTACATTCGTGCGTTTATTGTTGACTGCCCATACTTGTTCTCTTCATTCCCCAGTGAAATGTGAAAATGAAATATAGATATTAATAAGCATTGTTTGAGTTCAGAGCTAAATTTAGAGTCAGTAGCAGAAAGCTAAGACCACACTTTTCTATGTTTAGACTATGCTGTCAAATAATTAAAATCAATTTTAGTATCTCCAATGTTACTGTTTAAACTGCTACATGTTGACTAATTCTGAGATCAATTTTTTAATGAAATTGGAACTGTAGCTTTTTAATTAATATTAAAAATTATTAAAAAAGTATTTTATTTCCTATCAATAAATGTGCAACTTTTCACATATCGATTATAGTTCTAATTAAAATATTAAATAAATAACAATAGTCAACACTTTGCAATTAAAAGATATTGTTCTTCTATCAGTGCCCACTAAATTGTTTTAATATTTTGTGATAAATGAGTATAACTACGAAATGAGTGAAAAAATTTAGAAGATTGTAGTATTGCTTCTCCTTTTTTTTTTTGGCAGAGTGATAATGATGAATTTATTTTTCTTGCAAATACTTATGCATATATCCAGTCTAAAACTTAAGTTATGTAAATAAGGTGGTAACTTTTATTTTTAAATTATACCAAACATACTTGCGTCGAGTGAAGTGAAGTTGTCGCATTTTAGCAAGCCATCCAATATCATGGTTTATGAGATATTTAGTAGCGCCTTTTAAAGTAAACATGACTTGAATTCTAATTTTTTTATGTTATCCCTAAATATAAGTGCTTTTCAAACAAAGACTCTAAATATTATCACCATGGTTAAACTGTGATACCACGTAAATTTTTTTCTTCTCAGAAACGGCATTGTAAATTTATGATTATCAAGGATAATTTAAATTGAACTATTTTTAAGGAAGTTCAATCTTAATCATACAAACCACATCCTCAAATATAAAGTATATGACTGAAAATATAACACACTAGCATTTAATGGTAATACTTATTTGTTAAACAAAGCTGTTTGTGCAGAACTCTTGTAAAATTTTTCAATTACTACTTATCCATCCAGCGCCACTTTTGTCTCAATGATGTCACTAGCTACTAATGCCACCAAAGCAGATACGTATCAGATATATACTATTGCGGCAGAAAAAAAGTGTCGACTAATTTTCCCGTTGTAAATATTGGTCTAACCATTGACGCATCAATCATAATATATTTTACTATTTTTATTAGTGTCAATGTCATTGTGATACCCCACCAATGATTTGTTGTCAAAATAATTTAATTGACATAACTGACGTAAAAATCCCTATTCAAAATAGATGTTTTTTTGAAAATATATATAGGAGGAAAGTATATGTACTATATATATACTTGATAAAAAACCGATTACTTATTTTCGGCCGCAATAGTACAGGTAAAATTGTTTTTAGTCATGAAGATATTGTTTGTGAAATAACAGCAAAGATACGAAATAAAAATTTATTATCAACACCAATTATTTTTTTTCAATTTTTAAACAATTTTTATTCACAAAAACTGTAAACTTTACTAGGAAATAAAAAAATTAGTACTTTTTTTTGTTGGTTTATAAGCAATTATGATAAAAAATTTACACAGTATGAGGCAATTCAATAGATCAAGTTGCTCAAGAAAAATTACTTCTTAAAATCTTTAATTTTTCAAGAAGGTATTTTTTAAAACATGTTTATTATCTTAATTTTCAACCTAAAATATGCCCTTTTTCTGTGGGTAAATATTTTCGAACAACCTGTAGGTATATTAAAACTTTAACAAAATTAAAACTGCCAAAAAAATTGTTTTCCACTTTATTTCATAATTTAACTTCTTCAGTTAAAAAAATGTACCGTAATTGTTATAGGTAAAGCACTCCAGAAAACTTTTTTTTGCTTTCACCCTTTGCTTACACATTTTATTATATTCGTGATAATTTAATTAACATAGTAAGTTTATTTGAAAAAGTTTCGAAACAAATAAAAATTACCTGAACAAACCTAAATCTAAAACTTGTATTGGGTTCAAGGATCAATACAGTTAAACATTTTTATTTAACATTCACTATAAAATTAGAATAAAATAAATTAAGTTTTGTTATGGTATTTTCTGTCCATAATTCTGGTCATAAATCAACAGTTAATGTGCGACTAGACGAGGGAAGTTCAATAAGCACCTGTAGTTGTTTAAAAATTAGGTACTAGCTACAGGAACATCTAAAATATAAAACGCTATGTAAAATTTAAATTCTTATCATTTAGAGAAACAAATATTCAACATTTACAAACTATTTCTAATGTTAATATTTTTGAAAAACAGTTCTATATATATTTTTTATTGTCTAAATAATCAGAAAAAAGTTTAACAAATAATAAACATGTCTATATTATAGAATTATTCATAAATGTCGGACCGAAATCTAATTATTATTACGTAGAATAGAAAAATAAGAGACGTTATTAATTTTTTGATATTTTCTGTTTTTGTAGGAATTGAAAGCAGGTAAAAAATGATTTATTTCAATTTAAATATGGAGGATGCAGAATATTATTGCACATTTTCTGGTTCTATAAAGGAAATAAGTTCTCCTTGTATCAGGTTAAACATAAAAGCTTATCCCAAATGGCATAAGTTAGGTCTGAAAACTGTAATTTTTTTAACAACTTCTTTTTGAATTTTGTTAGGCATTGTATTTTACATGATTTAAAAAATCAAAATACATTTCCTTAATATACGTGAAAAATAATAAACATGATTAACTCTGATGTTACGTTCATTAAACAAGAAAAATCTTTGTTAACTTTGTATGTCCTTGGTTTAGATGTCATTTGTCTTTTAGCCGTATTGGTTCAGCGAATGTTAAGTTGACACAAAGAATTTGAGTGTCAAAAGTATAAATAAATCTTAGATGACAAATGAATTGAAAAATTCTTTTGTGAAAACATCTTTTCCTATTTAAATAAATATGACAGTACTACACAATTACTTATTACTTCATTCTATTGTCATTTACATCATCCTTTTTTTGAGTTAAACGGAAAACTATGATCAGAAAACTTAAGGACTAATCCTTCAGTAAATTTATTTAACTAAATACACGATAGGTGCAATTCAAAGAAATCCCTTAAGAAATTGACAAAGCCTTTTTTATATTGGAAATGGTTGAAAATAAAACCAAAAAAAAAAAAATACACACCGTAATCGACAAGTTGACTTTGAAAGATGGCGACGTCCGTTACAAAAATTATATTAAATATGAACTTAATTTCCTACAGTTTGTTGCAAGTAATGTCATCATGGTTTAAAAATATTGTTTTGTCATAACATAAAAGTGGAAAACCTTGCTTTAGGAATAACAGTTCCCATTGTACATTAAAATAAATACAAATTAGTTTTAAACGCAAATCTCCTATTCGTTTTGTGCAAAGAGATCTAAAGCTTTTATGACTAAATCTTAATATAAAAGGATAATTTCAGAACGTTTTGAAGGCCCTCGTGTTATTTAAATCTAGATTAATATTATATTTAAATGATATGTAAGTTATTGGTGCGTCAGAAAGTGTCGGAACCATGCTTTATAAATATTTACCTTCGCATATAAATTTCCTACCTAATACCACTTTGAATAAATATTTTCATAGTAAACTCTATTGCGGCAGATGCTGTGAAAAGTCTGCTTAGTATGTATGTATATTATACATAACATCCTAAACGATTTACATACAAGTGTTATCCGTTATCATGAAAATTTAACTCATTTTAGCATACAATTATGCTAATAACGAACTATTATCTGGAGTTGCATTGTGTTTCCTTTTTGTAATCATATACCATTTGTTCTCTAAGGTATTTTTTATTTTATTCTATTAACGTTAATTAAATATGATATAGAGTGAAGAAAATAGAAATTAGTTTTAATTAATTTTGTTTTAGCTGAATAGAATAGTTTTAATTAAAAATTGCATTGTTCTGGCACTTGTATTGGACATAACATGCATGCATATCATTTTTACAATTCAATATCATATTGAAAAATTGCTGGGAAATTAGTTGTTTATATATTTCTTATAAAAATTATTATCGAAATGCACTTTTGCTAAATAAACATGTATTGTAGTATCATTGATATAAAGAATTTCTAATGTTTCAGTCAAATGAATTTTCTTAAATATATAACCATATTTACTTTCAGATGCATGAAATATTCTTCAATATTTGGAAAAAAAGGGTAACTGCAATGAACGGTTAGGAATTTACAATTATCTTGGTTTATTTTTATTGTGTATCAAATGAAATCGTCGCATTAGTACTTATTTAATCCACAGACCATTTGTGACAAAATTGAGTTTTGTACTGTTTTGACTAATCTGAAACCTTAAAATTGGTCTAGATTAATTTTTTTGGTTAATTTTTTTTTTCATATTTTTTTATTTAATATTGAGACATCCACTTCTGAAATAGAAACGCTAAGTTCTTATTTAATACATGCATTTTGTTTATTAGTTGAGGGCTTATTAAATCCACGTTAATTTTAAGTATGTGATTATTTAATATACATCCCTCCCAAGTAGAGCTTGTTTGATGCACATCCACTTAAACCATATTAGTGAGGTTATTGTGATGTGATTAAATATGCAGTGAATTTCTGTGTTGTTAAGAAGGTGAGTCTTGTAATACTAGTTAAAGTAGAGAATTTCTGTGGTAAAATATTTATAATTACAGTTATAGTTTGTAAATAAGTGCTCCATGAACTTAATAATAGTTGTTCAATACCCAAAGAAGGTGAGAATAAACATAAGATGTTAATTATTGCCCCTATGCATTTTACTTATTTAATGAAATCTAATAATATAATCAGACAAAAATTATTATTTGCCCGGAAGAACATATTTTACTCAGAAATTCTGAGCCTTAAATCTGGAAAAATATCGTCTGTATGACCGCGTGTATGTGTGTCAACCCTTTCTTCTACGCTTATGAACTTTTATTAGTTAGTTGACTTAAAATTTGGTAGATATGTAAAGTGACACCAAAAAATATAACCTATTGAAATTCGGCAATACGTTTTGCAGGGTGTTCACTATAGACTGTTATGTTCTAGATAAACAGTGTTTTTCATAAGTTTGTTATATTTATTATTTTATAAAAGTCTTTTCTATACATATAGAAATAATCAATAAATAATTTATCATTTTTCCTAGAAATGCATAATACGGAGCAAATAAAATATCAGATTTTTTAAAAGAGAAATATTTTGAAAATCTTGATTCAATGTAGGTTTCCAGAATCGAAATTTTTGTTTAGAACTTCAAGTAAAATTTATGAAACAGCTTAATAAAATTAAATTACATGTATTAATGTACATACAAATTTTTTGTATAAATATTTAAGCAATGGATCCGTCATCTGGAACATACGAAGTTGGTGAAGAAGGTGCAAAAATAAATTTACTATTATGAGGAATCTCCGGTTCCTCAGATGACACCAAACACATTTAGAATAGTAGATTGTATAAATATCAACATTCCTGGTAACTGGTATTTTTATCCAAAAAATTATTTGAATACTTCACCACTACATGTCGTAGAGGGTAATTTATCTATTTTATTATCTTATATCATCTAGATTAGTTTTGATTTTAAGATTAGTTAGCCAAATCGCAATTTTTATTAAATAGCAAGTTTGTTTTAAAAGTACTTTTTTTGCTTCATGTCCAATAAAATTAAGAATCGTATATTTAAAATTTTTGTTTATTTTGAACCTGAACTTTATAGACGATAAAACACTAGATCGTCGATAAATCGACTTTAATAAAATTTTAGATAATTCATTTGCAATTATGAAAAGAAAATTGTTTTTAATGAATATTATTAACGAGAATTACTTTAAATGTTAAAATATCTGATTTTTTATATGTTTGAGAATACAATGGGAGTCTGGATTTGGATGAACAACAGACAGACACCTATTCATCTCGAGATGAATTAGGCAATATACAAAGTCACGTAAACCCATTGCCTAAGCAAAAACGCGATGTTAGTAATGGTAAATTTAATTATTCATTTTTTATAATACCTACTTAATAGTGTTGGTTATTACAGTTATACCTGCACAAGAAGAAACTCACTCAAACAAAGAGACAGTTGAAAATTATAGTGGTATAGAACCAAAGAAGACGAGAAAACGAACAAGAAATAAGGAAAATTGGAAGAAAGTTGTCAAGAAGACTAGAAGAAAAGTAGTATGGAGTATATTAATCATAAAAATAAATTACATAAAAAAAGATAATGTAAAGGCAAATGCACTTGCCAGAAGTGTTTATTCAAGTGTGAGGATACAATGACAAAAGAGCAGAGACAATCAATATTTGACCACATTTGGTCATTAAGTGATGAAAAGAAGAACCACTTTTATGGAAAATTTGTTGAGGTAAACTCTCCTATAAGAAAAAGGACTAAGGCAGGGAAAAGTAAAAAAGTCCAAAGTATTCACATACTTCTTTGAAATCAACAGAAGAAGAATACAAATTTGCAGACAGTTTTTCATTTCAACCCTAAATATCGACAAGCAAAGAATTTATTACTTTTTTAAAATTCGCTTCAACTTTGAAACAGTGAGAGGAAAATATATTAAAAAAAGCTATTCCCGAAAAGATAATTGAAGGTATAAGATCTCATATTATGTCATTTCAAACTGTCGATAGCCACTACTGCAGAGCTAATAATTTGAGGAAGTTTTTGAATCCCAAATTAAATATTACAATAATGCACGACTTGTACTTGGAAAGCGAATTCGTAATTCACAACAATCCTGTAAAATTACACAAATACAGGAAAGTTTTTAATTCCCAATTTAATTTGGGCTTTTTTGTTCCTCGAAAGGATAAATGTGATGCATGTGAGAAGTTTACGATGACAGTAAATCTGACTACAACAGATCAAGAATCATTTGATTTATACGTTACTTAGAAGACAGCTTCCAAATTCAAATCGGATAAGGATAGAGCAATAAATTTTAAAAAAGAAGACGTACTAGTAGTGAGCTTTGATATGGAAAATATCTTTTGTTTACGTGACGATAATGTAAAAAAAAAATGTATAAAAAAAAGTTTCAAGTTTTCAACATGACTGTTCGCTAAATGCTATTTGCGACGAGGCCCTTACTGGACGAGAAACAAACGTTTTAGTTAGTGCCATTAACAGAATGTTGAAACAAATTGTAAATGACCTGCCAGATACAAAAAAAATATATTTTATGGTCTGACGCATGTATGCCACAAAGCAGAAATAAAATGTTGAGCATGAGCATGGCACTATTAAACTTTTTGAATCAAAGATACGCTGTCGAATAGATTTTCTGAACCAGGACACAGCCAAATACAAATTGACTGCGTTCACTGTAAAATTGAAAGATTTTTAAAACATGTTGATCCTATATCCCTTATCCGACTTTTAGTAGAAATTCTAAAACGAAAATCCATATTAAAAATAATTCAGTTGAGTGAGAATGATTTCTTTAGCTACTTAAGTATGACTAACAGTTATTTCAATTTTGTACAAATTCCATATTCTCAAGTAAGATGTATCGTCTGTAATAAGAGAAGTGAGTGTATTCATTATAAACTGTCTTTCTCTGAAGAACATAATATGACTTCGGTAAACTTAATAAAAAATCTTTATCGAGAAAATCTAAAATGCCGATGGTCAACTCTCATCCTTTTGAAAAAATGATCTTATCTAAAGAAAAATCAAATCCGAAAACCCTTAGGGATAAAAAAGATTATATCAAGAGTATGATTCCTTATATTTCCGATATAGATAAAAAAAATTATGAAACCATTGTTGGTAATATTTTTTGTGTATTTTGAAATAATTTCTTGTGTATAACGTAAAATATTTAATTTGTTTGGATTTTATTTTTTGTTGTAACTTTAACTTTTAGTTTAGTCTAATTCAAAATTAACCCTGTTTTGTAACTCTGAAATAAGTATATTATTTTTTAACAAGAAAAGGTGTTCAATTTCAAAAGTACCAAATAATCTTTTTAAATATTCACAGGATATGTACCAAATAAGTCCGAACCAAGACGCTTATATGTGAAACATATCCATCGAACAATATCAAGACATGGCCATTTGCTTCATATCCAATTTTATTTTTGTGTTTATAAAAAAACTATTCAAAATATATTACTCAATTTCTTCCGGATCAGTAGGTACGTAAATATATATAAAAAAGGTTTAATTAATACCAGTTGAAGAATGTTTACATAAAGGTAATACGAGAAGTCAAATCTTTGAAGACTGTTTTCTCCACTTTGTGATATGGGTCTATGTTTATTAATTGTTGGTTACCAATCATTAGAAACATAAGACTAATCTGAGTCAATCTTGAATAAACATCGATATAATATCTTGCGTGTATAGGAGTAAAAAATAATTAAAAAGTTGTTATGTATGATTTCGCAAAGATTAATAATATCCATAGGCAATGCGAGAGTTTGAAAACGACAATATTTTTCTGGTGCATCAAATATGAATTTAGAAAACTGTCGTTTTAAAAAAATATTAGGACTACACAGGGTGTCTCATAATTAAGTACCTTTCTTCAAAGGAGTGAGAGCGCTAGAAAAAATAAGTTGAGATTTGTATATAAACATTTGCCTTAAATCAATTCATAAGGGTACTATAACCCCTTAAGAGGGTAAGTACAACATAGAATTTGCCAATAAATTCGAAACATCTTAAATTGCAAGAATTAAATTTTGACTATTTAATTAGTTAAGGTAGTTAAGTTAATAAACGGCCCAAATTTAATTTTTCAAATGTTACATATGTTACATATTTTGTAAAACTTTTATCCAAATATCATGATTTGATCATCTTCGCTATAATTTTCTTGTCTAATTTTTTTTAACATTTAGGACGGAAAAAGGCACCTGTGGTAAAAACTGCATAAAAAAGGTGCTCTTACTAAATTTCGATAAGAGCTATCGTTTTGGAGTTATTTGTATTTTAATATTGCAACACAGGATAAGGTATGCAATAATGGAAGGTAATTGTATACCTCTACAAAAATAATTCCACAATATTTTAAACTATTACCTCCTCACCCCCCAAGTGAAAAAAATTTTGAAAATTTTTATTGCATTTCTGGACGAATCTCGACGAATTATGACGATACACAAAATTTTAGACAAAAAAAAATTTCTGTGTGTGTGTGTGTCTGTGTGGTTTGCGATAGCAGCTACAGTTTTTGAGATAAAGCTTTCAAATTTGGTACACACATTCTAGAGGTCAAGGAAGAAATTTGGTTCGTTGATGAACAAAATCTGTCCCAATATCTAAAAAAAATATTAGTGACATTCTACCAATGTAACTTTTTTGAAACGTCAAAATGTGACTTTTTTTGAAACATCAAAAAATGTGACTTTTTTGTAACGTCAAAAATTACTTTTATTATAAACTCCATCACACGTCGACTTTTACTACGGTGAGGAAGTTCTGATGCTCAAGTAATTGGCAGCGGTTTTTTTTTATAGAGCAATTTATAATATGGCTTTACGCATGAGGCATATAATTTAACAAACGTTTATAAATAACCAATTTATTTTTTATTCTTTATCATCTTCTGACCTTAAGACACAAACTTAAATAATATTAATTAGAAAATCATTGCAAATATTTTTTTTTGTTTAAATTACATGCTTTTATGAGCAAAAAGATATTTTAAAATGCTCTACAAAATAATAATTGAAGATATTGTGGAATTTTTTGTAGAGGTAGGAATATACATTTTGCAGAATTTAAACAGTCTTACTTTTTGGAGTTTCTATTGTCTGTTAAGATGGCCAGTAACAACATTGTTTCTACATATTTCTAAAGCAATGAGCTGAACTGTAAATCTTAGTAATTTTAGATATGTAGGTGGCAAAAAGGCCATTTTTAGTATTTTTTAAATCGATTTTGTATTCTGGATTGGTAATTGACAAGCAATATTTATGTAGTGTTGGGGGTCACCATAAATTTATTTATTTTAAAATTGTTTCTGTCTCTCAAACGAAATATACCCAATTTCATTAATATTACAAAAAAAAAAATGTGGATATTCATTTTCTCTCCTCTTTTTATTAATGAATTAAGAGGCAACGGGCAAAACTTGGGCTCTGTGTACAGATAGTAAAATATTCCATTTGGATTATTAAAAACTCAGCTGCAGTAAGAAACGATAGTTTAAGTTCTATTTCATTCCACCGAGCCGGTGGATTAGTCCGATTAGTTGGAAAAAGCCGTTGAATTTAGCATAATATGTTCCTTTAAAAAAAGCAATGATAGTTATTTTTATATGCATTCTACAATTCAACTACAGACTAGCGAGATGTATCAGAAGGATCATCTGGGAATTATCATGGGGTACTCCATAATAAGTTGTATTTATCGTGTGAGATAATTATTATAAAAACATTATTTTCTAAAATCTTAACACCATTTGACTTTAAATGACATACAAAATATGATTATACAATAAGCAAATATTTAAAAAAATTTTAGATCTCTCCGAAAAACTATTTTTAGTGAAAATTATCAATATTTCCCAATGTGTAAAAAAGGCGAATGCGCCGATATTAAGACAAATTAGCAATTGAATATTACCTTTATAATAAATTATTGACCAGTTTCTTGACTGACTTCAAAGCTACAAATAAAGATATATGACTACTTGAGGTTTTGAGGTAAAAATCCCACGTTTTTAAATTGAGTAAAAATGTCAAATCTATTCAACTGAGTTTGAAAACAGCTTTTAGTTAAAGCTAAATGTCTTTGTTTATATCTTGTTATTATTCTTTCTTTTGTAATAAGCTAATGCGCCAATATCAATTTGATTTAAAGTAGAATTAGCAATTGAGGAGCTTATTTGCAAAACACAATTTCTGTAAAAAAAAATTTTTTTAGGAGTAATAATTTTCTATAACTAAAAAAAATCATCTAGTTATGTTATTTAATTTTCTTAAATCAGTTATTTGATATTCCTACTATAAAACTAACTAAAAAATTTTGCTAAATTAACATTACATAAGAAAAAATATCTGATGTGGCCAGCACATAACTTTCTTATACCATATATCATCCTGATCTAAGAAAATCATTCTATTTAATTATTCACTTGCTTCAATTAAATTTTAATAGCGTGCTTTGAAATGTTTCATTAAAATTTTTAAATGATTAATTATCAGCGTTATTTGATACATTCAATAATAATTCATGTCATATAATTTAATAATTTCTTGTTGTTGACATTGACATTTTTGTAACTAAATTAGACGTCAAACTGTTAAATTTATCCTAACCCCATTTTATGAGGCCAAATGTGTAAAATATTTCAGTTTACATCAGCTTTATTTAAGTACTTGGAAAATATATTTTATTCGCTTGATATACTAGACATGATTTATAATCTTTCATCAAGAATATATTTTTTTGTTAGGTCAAATACAAACGTATAACTAATATAAGGAAGTACAGTAATCGTGATTTTTTTCGACCTCGTCCTGTGTGTGTGGGGGGAAGGTGCGCGCGCTTGCGCGCGGACAGATTTTTTTCATAGTTATGTTTTCTCAATATAATTCGTCGATATTCGTCCAAAAATGCAATTAAAAATTTCTTAATTTTTTTCACGAAATTGTACCTTTTTCCTTCTTTCATTCATTGTCTCTTCTGGTGGTACCCCATTCACCAAATTTAATGTGTCACCTAAAATGTTGTTAACAATCTTAACTGCCAAATTTGGAAAGTCTGCCATTAGTATTTTTTAAGTTTTCGCGGGTACACACATACACACAAACACATCCACAACCACACATCCACACACACATCCACACACATACACCGACAGACACCATTCGGAAAATAGTCAGAATGGATTCAGAAGGGTTCAAAACGTATATATCAATCAAAATCTCGAGGTCAAAAAAATCCGATTACTATACTTCCTTATATTAGGAATAAGAAAGTAAAAATAGGCAAACATAAAAAAAATGGACTTTGAAAATAAAATTTAATTTTGAACGAAAACTGAGTATATTTTGTAAAAGAATAACAAACAATATTATTGTCACAAGCAAAACATTTTACAAAAAGAAAATTTTAAAACAAAAAACTAAAATATTGATTCTGCTTTTCACAAAAGTAAACATATTTTAATTTTACAGTCTTCGTCAGTGCAGTCGCAGTTAATTTATTAATTTTCCAAGTCATTTTCATAAAATTGTATTTAAAAAAAAAATGTATCACAAAAATTGCAGTTTAAAAGAAACCTTATATTTGTCCTGTCTTTTAAGTTATATAAATTGCATTTTGGTAAAATAACTATACGGTTTTTAAAAAAAATAATTAAAACGAGTTAAATATTTATATACCCTAAAACTCAATAGCGAAAATTCTGTCTCCTCAATTATTGTTTCTTAATTAATTGATTACTATACCCTATACCTATATCCATCATGTTACACATTTTTTGAACAATTGTAAGGAACTAAAAATACATAATAGTTCATGTATCTTTATTGTATTTTTCTTTATAAACTAATGAAAAGCACTATACCAAGTTATCTGTACAACAAATTACAATTAAGATCAAATGTTCATAGCATAAATGTACGTACGAATAATTTTACAATACCACAACATTCATAATCTAAATTTCAAGGATGTTTTTCATATAAATCACCCACTTTATTAAATATCGTATTAAATTTTTTAGGATTAACAGAAAATAGTTTCAAAATTAAATTAAAAGAATTTTTATATCAAATTTTTATATCAAAATCAACTACAGACACAATAAATATTATTCGAATGTTGCTACCTATAATAAAGATAATTATTATACAATCACTATGTTCAACCTATTAATTTTATTGCTATTATTTAATTTCATTTCACTAAATGAAACAGGCGGTGTGGAAGATCGTAAGCTTATGCGAACACCGACCTATTTGTGTATAGTTTATTTATTTAGTATGTACTGTATATTTTTTAATATGAACTAATTTGCACAATAAACCATATTCTATTCTATTCTATTCTATTCTATTCTTAGTTTAATCATATATTACATGAATCCATTGGTATTAAAATGTTAATTTTTGATTCCAATCTGAAAATCTAACTTCACAAATTGTACAGTCTCAAAACTATATTACGATTTACTCTTTTTATGAAGTTTGAAGCTGAACCCCAAGCAACATAAAGTGATATAAAACGTGTTAAAAATGTCATTGCTGTGTAGATCTCTTAAAAGTTACGTATAGTATTTAAAACATTGTGATAAAAGAAAAGATTTTAAATATATGAAAGAAAAAGAGCCAACCGCAGAATCAGTTCAGTGTATTAAAGGAAAAGATGTAAAAATAAAACTAAACATGATTTTATTGAAATAAATGACAAACCGACTTCATCAACAAATGAAGTTTTTAATTCATAAAGTATAAATAAGTTCTGCTCTTGAATATTTTCCTTATTATCTAATTTTTAACTTAATTCAATAACCAGACATAGAAATGGTGGACAACTTCGGATCATACTGTTGACAATTGCAGTTTTTTCCTATTAGAAATTTTGAAAAAATATCTCGGTATTTAGTAGAAGTTGAATTACCATAGGTTCTGATTTATACCCATGCTACTTGCCAGAAGCATTGCAGTTTTTCTATTTTCAGTTCTGCTCTCCAGATATTTATAGATACATGGACTTACTCCATGATAAATTCAGCTTTATTATTGATGAACTGAACTTATCAGACTTATTTTCTACTTACAAATTAAGAAATTGATAAATTTATTAACCAATGCATTATTCTCAATTAGTTCCCATTTTCCTCAAATGTTTAATAGTTGATAGGTATCTACTCTAATGTCTACGTACCTACGTGTTCCTATGTTCCAGAATGACTGAAAATGTTAATTCCAAATTTCGACGGAAAGATCCCTTAATTTTATCAAATATAGTTAGGTATTATCTATATCAGCGTCTTTCCTTAGATTTTTACACTCGTTGACAAAGGATAATTAAAGCTTCAATTCGTAATTTAGGATAGATTTGAGTTAATATGACTAGTTTGTACACAATCCTATTTTTGCATAATGGGCCTTTTCACAGATTTTTTTTATTGCTTTATGTGATAGTGCTTTATAAAAAAAACTTGCCGTATTTTTGTTTTTGAGCACGATTTCTATCGAAAAAAAAAACAGAAGTGCGGAAATAAAGAGCGCGCTTTTACGTGACGTCACGCAACCCACCTTAGTGACGTCAAAGGGACTATGACCTTGAACATGACACATCGGTATATTGCAAAGTTGGTTCTCTGCTTTTTGACAGTTGACGTCGAAATTGACTATGACAGTCGTTTCTTTTTAGTTTGGATTGTTGTGTGTGGAACATGTTTAAAAAGTGCTTTGTACCAACATGTACAAATAACAACATGAATTGTCCAATCAAAATTTTCATTTACGTTCCACCAGATGAAAATAGACGAAAAGCATGGTTTAAAATAGCCAAAGTTGAGAAGCAGTTGACGAAAACCAGAAACATTTACTGTTGTGAAGATCATTTTGATGTAAGAAAATAAGTTGTATTTAGAAATTGATGCTAAATTATTGAAATTATACAGTTAATAGAAGATTCAGAAAACTGGTGTTACTATAAAACCATTGGTTCCAAACTTATTCTTAAAAAATTATTATTATTAGACACTAGTAAGTATAATTGAAATAGGAAAAAATATTGTAACAACAATTGCATGTTAAAGTAATGGTAGTTCCGTTATATTTATAAATAAATTACACGAAAATAAGATTACTAATGATTTACCGTCTTGTTTTAATATTCCTGACTTCTGCTGATAAATAATCCAAATAATGTGCAGAAATAAAGCAAAACACAATTCGTAAATGAACACACAGAACATAACCACAAAACTAACCGTAAACAATGTAAAATGTGTCAGTTGTGGTGTGATGTTAGTAGTATTAGGCGTTCTGGCAAATGCTACCAACATGATTCCGGTTTGTGTGACGTCACTCAGCTTCAAGGTCAAATGAGTTTTCAAATTGCCATAATAAATGTTTATTTTTTTATTAAACAATGGGAGACTTATATTTCAAACAGAGTTGCACAAGGTGAATATCTATCAGTTAGCTTTCAAATAAACATATTTGTTTTGAGATTTAAGAAGTAGTGAAAAGGCCCATTATTGACTGATGACAGTACTATCACATTTTATTAAAGGGTAACAACAACAAGTTGGAATTTTTAAAGTTATAATTTCGATTACGTACAAACAATTGTTAGAGTTCCATACTATTTATGACGAAAGCACAATTTGAAGTTGTGATTTAGTGATAAATGTGTCACTTATTTTTCATTTTGTATATTTAATAAAACTAATAATACTGTTTGCATTCAACTTTAAGTTTTAGTTTCAATTATACATATAATGCCCTGATGTAGCCATGTAATTTATTTAATACAATGTAAATTAATTAACGCTTGTAGATGTTTTTGGCAAATGATATTAATGTAAATTATTTAGATAATAAATATTGTTTACTGTTGTAGATAGGTATGTAGTGTTTGAAATTAATGATTATACTGATCGTAATTAATTAAAATAATACACATGGTGTAATGAAGTGTTTTTTAAGCATTATATTTAAGTAATTTTATTTTCACATTAACCGAATCCCCATAGGTAAAACATGTAGGTATAATGCTAGTTAATATTTTAATCTCCGTAATGTTCTGAGAATATTATATAAGTTGTATAATAATTTATTTTTCATTAAATATTGTTAATTTCTCTTGCAATATATAATATAGGGTATTGTGATTATTTTATTATATCAGTTAATTCATTATTTATCATTGATGGTAAAAATATTGGACCCGTTAAATAAATATATGCATAATTTACTAACTAAATGTAAAATAGTTATTCCCGTTTAGTTCTAGTAAAGTTATACATTTTTGACATTGTTAATAACAGTTATTTATTTTGCAATGACAGTTTAATATTATTTAACGCAGTTAAAATTATTTATCACCGGAATATTGGCTATTTTGTTTATATATCCTTTACGTACAGTTTAAATGTTTATTGATGTCAAATATTTAAACCCCCAAACTGTTATAAACAATTGTTTAATGAATAATTCATTAAGATAGGAACAATTAATTAGTTATGAACAACAAAAAATTATTCATATTAATATTGTCACTTAGGGAATTATTAAGAATCGAAAATTATTTATTATTTTGCCGTTTAGACCAATTAAAATATTATCTAGATTATATATTAAATCAATTTTTAAATTGTACGTTTAAATGCCAGTCTATATTAAAAAACCGTTAGCCTGAAACACAAACAGATGTAAGGTACTTTTTGTACCCATTTCAAATCAAGTTGGGCTCTTTTAGTTATGAACCACACTGATTGTTGACAAAAAAATATCAAATTAGTATAAATTCGCACGCTCTGATCTCGAAATGGCATTGTAGAATCCCGATATTTGAAGGAATATCACATCGATACCCAGTAAAATAGTTTAACCACTCAAAAAATTATGTTATTAAGTTCACTGCTAAATTCAGAATATCATGTATCTATTTCAATATAGAAACAAGTCTGTGTTGTGTTACTGTATCTATAGCGGTCGCATAATGTAACTCCCTCAGATATCTTGTTATACGAGTGCCTACGATATTACTAGCCAGCCTATAATTTCCTTGTAAAAAAAAATATTGATTTCAAATTTTGGGATGTTGTATGGTTGAATATGGTGCACAGTTTGATTGCTTCAAGATATGATTTTTATTTCCGGTTTAACCGGAAACAGTATAAAATTTGTTATTTTTAATAGAACACCCTGTATGTTATTCAAAATTTAGATTTCCCAGGAAATTGTAGGTCCAAGACATGTAGCATATCCTATATCTATCTTTGATAGTTTTCGAGAAAATGGCGGTTGAAAATGTTATATCAATCATAAATTATTTCATTTTCACATAAAACAAATGAATGTATGAACAAATCTGTTACGGTTATTTAAGTTTTTTGGTGAGTAAAATTTGATAAAGTCATAAAATTTCATTTCCGGCTGAACCGGAAGTACTACGAAAAGTGATTTTCAGGCTCAAATTACTTCGATAATTTTTAATGGAACACCCTGTATTGAATCTAAAATTTACATTCTACTAACCTTTCTGGATATTTTTTTGTTTCTAGTGTCCCCTGTCTAAACCTAATAATTTATGAGATATCGGCGACTGAATGTTCACCTGCACTAATATGTCACAAATCTGCTCAAAGCAGAAAAAATAAATTAAGTGTCAGAAGTGAAACACTAAAAGTAATAGGTAGGTATTATTTATTTTAACCATAATTTAAATGTTCAAAATGTACACCGTTGACTTCTCAGCAAGAATTAATCCTTTCTTTAAATTCCCGAAGAACGTTTTCCATCTGAATTGGAGTAATAGAGTTTATCACTTTCGTAATTCTATTTCTAAGGTCTCCTATGTTATGTGGTTATGTCCTATACACCTTTTCCTTGATATGGGCCCAGTAAAGAAAACCCAAAGATGTAAGGTCTGGCGATCTCGCCGGCCACCGTATAGGACCGTTGGTACCTATCCAGCGATTATTAAAAGTTTCACTTAAATAGTCGGTGACTACTCGGGTGTTATGGGACGGTGCACCTTCTTGCTGATAGAAGACATGTTCATGCTACACAGGTAAAACTTCAATAAAATTTTGAATTTCGTTCTGTAGAAAATGTAGGTACCGGGTCCCGTTTAAACGTTCATAAAAAAATATTGGTCCTACAATGCGTGTTCCTATAACGCCCAGCCAAACGTTGATGCCGAATCATTCTTGGAAAGCCCCTCCTCTAAATAGATGGTTATTTTCAGTTGCCCAATATCTCGTATTGTTCCTGTTAAACAGTCCCATGTTGGTAAATCGAGAATCGTCCGAAAACAAAATGCATAATTTTATATTTGGCTGATGACGCTCAGTTTCTAGATACCAATTGCAAAAATCAATCTTCGTTGATAATCTCCCTCGTAAAGATGCTGACGGATTTGGTACTTAAAAGATTGTACTTATGATTATGTAGAATCTTTCTAACACTTTCGGGAGATATCCCGATAACACTGGCAATTTGCCTTGTAGAACTTGTTGGATCAATCTCAACACAGGCCAGTGTGTTTGTCTCTGCCTCCTCATTTATAATAAATGTGTTCTCATGTTCATTATCATTTTCCCTTTTTAAATGTTCTTCCAACCATGGAAAATATTGTGCACAAGGTTGGTCGCATTCTGGATAACGTCGATCATACAATGCTCTGGCTTCCCTTCGGTTTTTTCTTACCTCTTCATATACTAATAACATATCAATTTGATGCTCGCGCCTAAACACAGCCATTTTTAACAACCAGATAACACTTAAACACTTACTAAAAGGTAAATCAAGAATAAAACGCAAAAATTAAATGACAACTGTCGAGAGAAACTTTTAAATAATGCAGCAGTACTGTCAAAATCTAAATGAAAATCAGTAAATAGTCCTTTTGTTTTACACAGCCCTCTTGAATCAAAGTTCTGTTTAAACATCATTTTTTATTGTGTAGCATTTGTGACAGTGCAGGTGAACATTCAGTCACCGATACCTCATAAATTATTAGGTTTAGACAGGGACACAAAAAAAATATCCAGAAAGGTTAGTAGAATGTAAATTTAAGGTTCAATGCAGGGTGTTCCATTAAAAATATAATATAATTCTATAAAGTAACAACCAAACTTTAAAAGCAGTAATTTTAAAAACATAAAGAAGATCTCAGGCAGACCAATCTAGGTATTCAACAAAAAAAGAATTCATTAAATTCCAGTGAAAAATGTTTAAATTATTATGCTTTAATGCCATACAATCTTAAATTGCAGTTTACTCGAAATGTTACTATTAAGAGTTGTTACAGTATTGCACTGTGGTATTGATATGACTTAAGAGTAAGAAAATAATTTTTCTGTTATTTATTTATATTTAATTTTTATTATTTATTGATTCACAGTTGCAGTTTTACTTAAAATATATTTTTTTAATAATTTAGGGGAAATCCTGTTGGCTCTTTTCCGTATTTATTTATTGACTTTTTTTGAATTTTTATTTAAAGAATAATTTTTTACTATTTTAAATACATGGTAGACTTACAGTTAATTTGAAATTTTAATCTATTATTTCTGTCGATAAGTTTCACTTGGAATTATTTCTGTCTGTCTGTTCAAGAGAACTTCGTTTTCTTTATAATTAAATGTTATCATTTAAAAGCACGTACACACTAGCAATTTGCATTTTTTTGAATACTGACTATTTTAAACTAGATCAAAGCTGACGATTTGAGACCCCTTGCGATAGCAATCACGCCAAGATTAACAATGTGTTAATGTGTTGAACTCAGACACTAGAAAAAGGCCTTACCATTGTGCCCATGTAATGGTTTACCTTCCAGGCAGCCATCAAACCAGAGGAATATTAAGTAATATTTCATTGCTCTAGAGACTGTTTCGACCCGGCTGATGCTATCTATTTGAAACACTTTACAGTAGCTATAACGCCAGGATTATCAATCTATCACTCAGACATTGCGTCGACCTAAGTGCGGTTATTAACTACACTCTTAAACAGCACAGCCGCGCACGTCCTGTACCCGCGCTTATAGGGCACTTCTGCACAGACCGGCTCTAAAAAAATAATTTTGTTTTAGAGCAAATTTGGCTTGCAGTTTTCCCCTCTAATCCGCGTTTGTTTTAACTTGTACAGAGATACAATCTGATTTTAGAAAATTTGCATATTTCTACCGGTGATGCCAGATCTATGGAAATTTTTCTACTGAAAAAACCTAGGCGAGTTTTTAAAAACCCTAGATTTTCCAAGATTGGTATGAGAAGAATACCTAGGATTCTCTACAATTTTAAAAGGTCCACTAAAATCTCTATTTCCCTATTTGAAAAACAAACTCTAGGGAACATTTCCCTAGATCTGGCATTGCTGATTTCTAGTCGAGTGTATGGCACTAGGCTTTTTGAAACAAAAATAAATATTTGTTTATGTAATAGTTAGTACCGTTTAATTATAATTGTTAAATTTACAGACTTACGCAAATAAAAACATTGTGTAAAATTCTTAGTGACCTGTTCTTATTTTTGTATACTTTTTCTACACCCCTGGATATTTCCGCTCTTTAATGCAGTTATCCGAGACCCTACTGTCCGCTAATAGGGAAGAGTTCTGTTCCTGCATTATAAAAAGTGCCCGAAAAAAATTGCAAACTGCTAAATACTACAGCCGTTTAAGACATCACAAATTGGCCAAAACATCAAAAGTCAAGATGGCGGATGTATTTGAAAATAGACCTTCCATTGCTCGTTCCTTTTAATTGAATCAAAATTACAGAACTAATGACAGATTTCGAAAGAATAAACTTCCCTCTACATTTTAAGACTACGGTGAGTTATATTGGTTTATTGGTTTTGGAGATATAACGATTGAAAAAAGGCCTGTATGTTAGCTCTAGATTTTAAAATCTAGAGCCAACAAACTTTGATATTTCGGCTGCCAATTCTTTATTTCTCTATCGATTTCAGTGAACCGAACTTGGGCTTGTTATGTAGGCAATAGATTCGGCTCTAAGAAATTGTGAACAAATTATCCAAATATCAAAATACGAGACTAATGTTCTACTATTATTTCTATTATTTATATTACTACAACATCTTAAATATCAACAAAACGAACTAGACAAATACTTTATTAAAGTCTTGTCTAGGTAAATAACATGATGAGATGGTAGAATTAGATCAAAATTTACTAAATTCAGTAAAGTTTGGTTAGGCGGTAGGTACTATAAAAATTCGCCTTGCAAAACAAATGCATTATTGAATCATTGGAAAAACCATATTTTCAAACACTAAAGATTCAATCAGTAGGTAGGTAATGAAGTCTAGCACATTGTACACCTTGAATGTGATCTCCCTCATGTAGACACAACTACTGTAACTCTTCTCCTCCAGCTGTGCATGGCCTACACTATAGAAATTTGAAGCAGTTCTTCACAATATTTGTTTAAGTCTTGTCATAGCTCCTCAGTATTATTAAACTGATTTCGGCCATTGTTGTGCAGTCTTTGAGGAAAATATGACCATGCAAGATAATCCAATGGACTTATTTCAGGACTGCTGGGCAGACATCTTTCTGGATTTATGAAACTGACATTGGCGTTTCTCAAGTCGTTTGCGAAAGTGCACCATTTTGAAAAAATACATGATTTAAAGCATTTCTATTACTGACTTGTTGCTATAAAAAGGACCCTAGTTGGTTAGAACGCAGACGAGTAGTCTGGGTGGCAGAAACAATATTTATTCACTGAAACCTTAAATTTTCTTACAAACATTGAACACTATTAAGAAAAAATGGAGAACTATTAGGAAAAATTTGTTTTCATACCATAGCCGCTCTGCAACCCTGAGTTCAATTCATTGGATTAGTTTCTATGGCCACATTTTCTTCAATGATTGCACGACAAATTCCAAAATCAATTTAATAATATTGACGAGCTACGACAAGTCTTAACCCAATATTGGGAAAACTGCATTAAATTTCAATAGCGCGGGCCATATATAACTGGAGGATCAGAGTTACGGCCATTGTGGCTGCACGAGGAGATCAAATTCAGGAGATATGACGTCGTACACTTCTTTACCTACTTATTAAGTGGTTGTGTGTAAATGGTTGAAAATATTAATTTTTTTTTTATGATTCAGTAATATTACATTCGTTTTAGATTATGAATTTCGTAATTTTTTACCTAAATAAGATTTTTTATAAATTATTTCTAGTTCGTAATGGTGATTGTCACTAATTAAGATATAGTAGTATGAGCTATTAGAAAGTGTGTCTCTTATTTTGATATTCCAGTAATTTGTTCTCAATTTCTTATAGCTAATTCTATTGCATACGTAACAAGACCGAGTTTGAGAAGTACAGAAATGCCAGGCAAAATATTAAAGTATGTTTTTTTTGTTCCAAACTTTTAAAAATGGCAAGTAGGCCTTTTTTGAAATCTCTATGTTCCAAAGCCAATGAATCGATTTAACACATCGTAGTATTAATATATAGAGGAAGAGTTCATTCTTTCAAAATCTGTCATTAGATTTGACATTTTGACAACTTTCAATTTAACAAAACGAGCGCAAAAGAAGCTACCTATATTAAATTGTGTCCACCATTATGAATTCTAATACTTCGACTATCTTAACATCGTGTTTTTGTAGCCTATTTATTCAGCTAGCTATTGACACTAAATTCATTAAAATCTGCTGAGAAACAAAGATTTAGCAAAGAAAAACAAAAAAGTATAGTTTTTTCAGCCCATAATAAATAACATACAGTGAGGTCGTAAAGTGAATCCCCCTGCTATTTTTTGAGCCGTATTTGAATTTTTTGTTGAAATGTGGAGCAATATCCCCTAGCAGGTTAGGTACTTTTTGAGCATAAACTCGATTATCCATATTCCAATATGGCGTCTAGCCGCCATATTGGATTTTCCTACTGCGAGGTACAGGGTTGTGTACATATCAAATTAAAGGTCTGTATGTCATTAAAGTCGCTATAAAATTTCATAATGATTCCGCAAAGCTCATAAAACTGGCGGACTAATCATCTTTGCGTAGAAATAAAAAATGATTAGGCCCTCCAATTCCATACTCTTTAAGGAATCGTCAACAAATCTTCCAACGACATTGGCGACCTAATACCCTTTAATTTTATATGCAATGCACCCCTATACCACGCTGAAAAATGCAATATGACAAACAGCCATTGGATTCCCCTACATCGTGGTATAGGGAGTATATTGCATATCAAATTAAAGGTCTCTATGTCGCCAATGTCGCTGGAAATATTCATGTCGATTGCTTAAAGTATGGAATTGGCGGCTAATCATTTTTCGTATAAAAGATTAGACCGCCAATTCCATACTTTTTGAGGCATCATAAAAAAATTTTAGAGCGATATTGGCGACATAAAGATCTTTAATTTGATATGCAACACACCCATGTTCCACGCTGTAGAAAAATCCAATATGACGTCTGGTCGCCATATTGGAATATCGGTTATCGCGTTTATGCTCAAAGAATACCTACCCTACTGGGAATATCGCCCCAAATTTCAATAAATAATTACAAACGGCTCAAAAAAGTAGCATAGGGGTGACTTTAGGACCGCTCAATCGATATTTAAATATACAATATATAAAATAGTGTAATGTTTATTTCAAACTTATTTGTAACATAAAAAACGTCGTGTTTTTGACGGCGTTAAAGAGATCAAATATGTCGACGTTTTTTTATGTCGCAAATAAGTTTGAAATTAACACAACATGTAAAATATGTGATATATGAAATATTAGATTTTGCTCAAACTTTGTGACTGATATTCTTGCTTCTTTTAAACCACCTGTATACGCACAAATGATGAAAATATCAAAAAGAGCATTACAGGCTTTTGAAGTTTAAGGTAAGAACTGAATATGTTGTAAGTTTTATGTTTTTATCTCGTAGCCAACACATTCATATTATAACCTAAATAATAACTATATTTGAAGATGGAATAGATAACAGTCATACATATTTATAATGGGAGGAAATTAACTATCCAAATATCCGAAAATATACAGGGTGTCCCGTTTAAAAAACTTGACTATGTAGCGCCCCCTTTATATTCTTGAGATAGACGCAAACTCGTAGCATATAGGAAAACTTGCTAAAATATGCTACAGATCCATTTTTAATTTTTGTTCTAACTGTATTATTAAGCACAAAAAATGGGATTAAAAAAGTATAATTTTCAACTGATCACCCTGTACATCAAAAGGGAAGTTCCACACCATCCATAATTTAGTCGAGAAGTTCACACATCCTTTTGTAACCATCATTTCGTTTTAAAACATGTTTCAAATTTTCAGCAACTGCATTGCATTTTTTCTGATAATTTCGTTAAACTGGCATCGACGTCACTAATTATTGATAATGCGTCTGAAAATTGCAACAATTTATCTTCTGATTTAATAGTGGCAGAAACTAATATTTTAAAATGTGTAGCTATGTTACATATATCGTATATTTTTGAATTTTAAGCTGTTGAAAGGCTTGCTGACTATGTCTTGTAGCCCTCGGCTCAGTGGATTTTAAATTTAAAACAAATGTCTTCAGATATATATAAAATGTTCTGCATAATACAAAACGGCTTTTATACAGATTCACCACCGCATACGAGCAAGCTGCAAGCATTTCAAATCCGTACTAAAATATTGACAACTTTATTTCCCCGAAAATACATGGTTTCATCCACCGACATTCAAAAAAATATATTTTTTATGTCCTCTCTAATATTGCCTATAACGTTTGCATAGACTCATGGTAAATACTGTTTGAGCAGTGTAATACAACTAGGCAAGGAAAGTCAGACACATATTTTTTAAGAAGTCTCTAAAGTTAGCATGATCCAGTGGCGGTTGGTGGATTCAGGTTATACAATATCTCAGTATTGGAATATGGAATCCAAGCAATATTTTAAGGCACGACTATCGGTACTGATTGAAAAAGTTTGCAGAAAAAAATTAAAAAAAAAATTGAGAAAAAAGTTATAAAAGTGCGCAGACTCCCCAGATAACTTCTAGACTATTAGTAAAATCTTTGCGAACTATTTTTTTTTTCGTAATCGGAAGGAAAATTTATCACCCCGTTTTTTTTGGTTTTCGAAAATTTAGATTCTTTGTAAAGTTATGACACCTTGAAATTTAAATTCTTCATTGTATAAATTTGTGTCATAACTTTACAAAAAAACAAAATTTTCGAAGACCAAAAAAACGAAGGTGATAAATTTTTTCCTCTGATTACAAAAAAAAATAGTTTGCAAAGATTTTACTAATGGTCTAGAAATAATTTGGGAGGCTGCGTATTTTTTGTAACTTTTTCTTCTCAAATTTTTTGCCAATTTTTTTCTGGAAACTTCTTCAATCAGCACTGATAGTCGAGCTTCAAATATGCTTGGGTTCCATTCCCCAATACTAAGATATAGTACAACCTACCAGCCACCAAATTCCAAGCACACAACATTACACATAAATCAAACAAATATCTCTATTTGTGATTACACCACTAATATGTTGTCAATGCAAAACCGAATTTACGTATGCTTCACAATCGAGACGTGTACGAAATAAATAACATCGATTGCAAACAGTTCAGAATATATGTGACCCATCAGTTCTCAGGTCATCATAATTTTCAACAATTGTTTGTAATTTATGTATATATGCAATGAATGTTCCATTTTGCTATGAACAACTTCGCGCAAACCGATAACAATTATCCAGAAATCGATGTTAGAACTGGCGGATACCGGCGGAGAGCGCTTATTACATACATTGTTTCCATAACAGTTATCTCGTTCCCGCACTGAATGTGTGATCTTGCTTCTTGACATTCAGTGGCGTTGCCAGAGCGGTCGGTTTATTGATGTTGTAACGCGGTTAATAAAATTATATTCAATATCTGTCCTGGAAAATCGGTGTACTTCCCTGTTCCTGTCCACACAACTGAATGTCTTCAGTCGCTAATAGAGATGTCGAAAAAGTGGCAATTTGTTACATAGTTACTTGTTACTCGATTGGATCCAAAGTAACGATTAGTTGCCCGAAAAGGATTCGTTACTTTGGCTTATTTGATAACAATCAACATAAGTACCAATCATACCATTCCCCTGTCATTCCTAATTTTGGCGGGCAATTCAAATTCTAAATATGAAACTACTATAAATCAAAGTAATTAAAGTAACGAATACAAAGTAACGATTACTCAAACGGAAAGTAATCAGTACTCATGATTACTCAAAAATAATCATCCATGTCATCTCTAGTCGCTAACCTAGGAGACATAACGAGTGACTGCATATGATTGTGCCACTTATATAAAAGGGAGAGTACACATGTGACTAGCTTGTCTTTTTTTTTTTTTTTTTTTTTTTTTTTTTTTATTTATATATATATATATATATATATATATATATATATATATATATATATATATATATATATATATATATATATATATATATATATATATATATATATATATATATATATATATATATATATGTATATATATATATGTATATAGTCAGTTCCAAAACGTAGATAACTTCAGTTTTCATTTAAAAAGGAAGTATTACAAATATTTATCCAATTAGAAATATAATAAACCACCGAATCATAATTTATTAGCTTGTAGACAGCACAACAAGAGATTATTGATATCCGAGGAAACCCCGGCACTATTTTGATTCAATTTATTTAGAAATTTCATACATTTTCCTTCTGATACAACCATTTTTCAAATAAGTTGTTTCACCTTTTTACGTGCAGTGTATTCTATTTATATTCCATGCATGAATACATTTAAAATATACTTTATGACCTTTCCAACAATACAGAAGGTTAGACGTGATAATGATTAATGGATTTGTCGCAAAAGAATGATTAATTTGACAAATTGCATATTCAAATTAGAGAACAATACAGAATTGTAAAACAGTATTAATAACTTACCAGAGAACTAGGTACAGTTAATTTGTCATTCAAAATTTGAATGCAGGATAGCTTGTCGTATTTGAGGAGAAATAATGTTGGTCACAGGAAGGTATTGTTTGTTTCAGGAAATTCATATCCTTCAAGAACGTAATTGCTTAATGTAATACTAAATACATTAGTTGAAGCTATTTCATACGCTCCAGTTTCACAAATCATGTGACTTTTATAATTAATTGTTTTGTTTTCAAGAATTTGAAATTGAAATGTGTTTTAGGTTCATTCATTTCCTAAACACTCATATTAAATTTTGCGGAGAACTTCTGTTATATTCATGTTTTTAAAAAATAAACCGATCCTCTGATATTAATAAGCCAATTTAATTTAAACTTTCCAAAATAGCTTGGGCTATTATTATATGAAAGAGGTAATAATTTTATAACAAGGAAGCGCCATAAGGAAAAGAGACATATTTAGTACACCCATATATCTTATTTTCCAACACGAAGGAACAAATTATTTAAATGTCCACATAAAAAGGTTATTGAAAATTTTAAATCTGATTGCTTTGGGATAAATAGCATTTACAAGTAAGTCCAACCTTCTCAAATTTAAAATATAATACCAAAGTTTCCGCAGCAAACTGTCTATATGTTACAAGAATATGCACGAAGTCTATTCATTATTGCTATCACAGACATGGCTGTATCAGAAAGTATGCTCGTACAATATTAAATTATTTGACTCGCATAGATATACACTTCATAGATTTTACAAACACTAACTGAGGAGCGTTCATTCGTTTTATATAATTTTTCGGCTAACATATCATTTCTATCGACCTATTTGTTAAAATTTGTTCAAAAGAAGACACGTCTCGGTGAAATTTCCATATAAAAGTACTGTGCTCGGTCAAAAGAAGACATGTCCGTAGTGGGCACACAGAAATATAGTTTATTTTAATAAAAATGTTCAGTAGTATTTCGTATGAGTATATACCGATAGCAGATAATTTGATTTCTGTATCAAAATCTAATACCGTCGATCCAACACAACCTGACCATAGCCTTTTTACGATAAGTTTGCAATGACATCACAGTACAATTTGGAAATATTATATCGAGAACGATTACTTACTATATGTGAAGCCATTGCAAATTTATCGTAAACACACAAGGCTTCTTAAGTGTTCTCACGACAAGTTTCTAATGATGTCACATTTAGTAATTAAGTGCTCTCGATATAATATTCCTAAATTATACTGTGACATTGCAAACTTATAGTAAAAAAATGTATCATGTAATCAACAAGCTGCTATTGCCTGGAAAGTGACCATCAAATACACATTTAATAAATACAATGGCATATTATTTTGTTGTTTTTTACTTTAATAAAAATTTAATACGTAAACACAGAATATACAATTATTTATCCCAGCTACGTTCAGACAAAACAGGACATAAATATTAAGTTCAAGCAGAACCAGACATGTCCGAAACGATTTTCAATTTTATTCTTAAAATATGAACTATATTCAAATAATTTTCTTTGTAGTATGTCTTTAAGAGGTAAGCAAATTATATTTTAACACATTTAGAAATATATTTTTACAGGTCTCAACATTAAACGTTTTTTTACGTTTTTCTCAAAATCATTTTAAATGGACATATCCCTTTTGAATGCATGCTCCTCAATTACTCTCGAGGTGAAGGTATCGCATTTGAAATTTTGCTCTGTTGATTTAAATCTCAAATCATTAATTTACTTTAAAGATCGGTTTTTATTGAAATTGCAAGTCGAGATAAAATCTGAATTCTACACTACATGTTATAATTTTAATTTATATTCCTCAAAATACTACTCATGAATGTTATAACTTAATTTTTGAAGCTATTAGTACGTAGAATTATTTATATAATAATAACTGTTTCTCTGTGATTTTAATAGTTAGTGAATACTGAGAGATTATGTACATAATCATAAACCCACAAATCGAAATTCTGTTCTAAATATTTTTTGCAAGGAACCTAAGCGATATTTTAAGCCACGAATTCAGTACAGATTGAAGAAGTTTTGCAAAAAAAAAATTGAAAAAAGAAATTTAAAAAAAAGTTACAAAAATTGTGTGCCCCCAAGTTATTTCTTAGACAATTTGTAAAATATTTACAAAACATTTTTGTCACAGTCAGGTCGAAAGTATGTCGCCAGATTTCAAATTTCATAAAAAAATTTTGCTTTTTTATAGTTACACCATTTTGAAATTTTACTTCAGATTCGGTTTTCACTGTGCAAATTTCGATAAAGTGTAACTTTATGAAGAAGCAACATTTTTTGATGAAATTTGAAATTTAGCACTATACTCCACCTGATTCTGAAAAAAACAGTTTTGCAAATATTATACAAATTATCTAAAAAAAACTGCCGCAAATTATTTGTAATAGTTTGTAATAAAAGTAATTTTGACATTTCAAAAAAGTCACATTGGTGGAATGTCACATAATTTTTTCGCAAAAGTAATTTTTGACGTTTCAAAAAGTCACATTGGTGGATTGTCACTAATATATTTTTGATTTCAAATTGACTTTCAAAAAGTCGTATTGGTGGAATGTCACTAATATTTTAAATTTTGAAATGTCAAATAACATTTTGACAAAACTTCTTCATTTAATTTTGATAGATAAAGTAACGCTTGGGTCTCATGCTCCAGTACTAAGACTACTAACCTAAATTTCATAGCCGTTGCTGGTGATTGTGGTTATTATAAAGAATACTTTGTAGCCGCACCACCCTCTTCTGGTAATTTCACTAGGTTCTCATAGACACAAATATTTAAATAGTACGTATAAACTAACTATTCCTTTTACAGTTTTAAAAGGCCAACCTAGTTGGTATGTGTAAAATCTTTTTTATTTGTGGTTAGGGATTTTCTTCTTAACATTACTGACAATAATAGAGCTATGATATTTTATTGTAAATTGCTAGAAATTGTCGATGAATTTGTTCCCAAGATTAGATAAGTCAGTGTTGGATTTAGTGGGAGCTGCTCTCAACGTTTTAACTTCTTCAATCTTAATAAATTAGGAAATATAATACATAGTTGTTTCATTTCACAACATATGAAAACTTAGTTTTAATATCTAACAAAAAACCGCGATATCTCAGGGCCGTATACGACAAGGGGAAAGAAATTACAGGGAAATCAACGGTGGCATAAAGTACCCTAGCTAAAGGAAAATTTTTTGGTACTCTAGTCCTGAAGGCCTATATACAAAGAATATAAAAGAGAGTGCACACTTTGTGATATAGTAGTTTATTTGTTTTTATGTAGGCGCCACGTGATTTAATTCCTGTGAAATCCGGTATATATAAAAAAAAAAAAAAAAAAAAAAAAAAAAAAAAAAAAAAAAAAAAAAAAAAAAAAAAAAAAAAAAAAATAAACATATAAAAAAAAAAAAAAAAAAAAAAAAAATATATATATATATATATATAAAAAAAAAAAAAATATAAAAAAAAAAAAAAAATATATATATATATATATATATATATATATATATATATATATATATATATATAAAAAAAAAAAAAAAAAAAAAAAAAAAAAAAAAAAATAAAAAAAAAAAATTTTTTTTTTTACCATATATATATATTTTACCAGGCGCAGGAACCCCAGAACCACGAAAAGAGCTCCTCATAGAGGCAGGAAAGAACACTAGTCTACCCCCAAAAAGAATAAACCAAACACACAAAAAATTATTTAAATATAGACTTTATTAGTTACTAAAATTTTTAAAGAAACGAAAATGCTTATTTTGTCTACTACACTATAATCATAAACAAAGTTGGGATAGCTGCCCTAAGTTTATAGATATCTATATTTTTGTGTTTACAAGGAGGAAAAGAAAAAGTATATTTTGTTTTTTTCCCTTGTTCTTACGTAAATTACACTAATATTTAACAGGACACTTTTGGTCACGTTTATGATTCTTAATAAAACAGAACTTATCTGGCAAATCTACGTCCTTTATTGGCTACAGCAGCGATAATTCCAATGGGGTCCACAGGGGACGGAGTTTATTTAATAAGTTCAAATAGGTGGGGAAATTGGATCGGCTTTCAAAAAAACAGCTGAACAGGAGGAAAGCGGATAGACATAAGAGTAGCTTTCCACAGGGCTTCGAAACAATCTCTCAAGATTCCCCACAATGTTCCTTAGGGGGTGAGTAGGAAACCCCCTAAAATAATATTGGTCCATCCTCCTTTTCCCAGTTAACCACGGGGAAGGCGGAATCACGTAAATAAACCTTAAAATATGTTGTACAATTACAAACCTCTAACAGAGGATTTTCACAGGGAAATGTATGTAAATCTATGGTTTTTGCTTCCAGGTCTTCGGATGACTAGGGGAAACTGTCGTGGAGACGTACTCAATCCCTAAAGGCACGACTTTCCACAAATATTCAATTCCTCCACAATACAGGAATCCGTAAAAGAAGATAAAGCAATGAAAAGTGAATAAATCCCAAATAGGTGCGCCTTACTCCACAAAAGCACTTTTCATCAATAGGTCTCCACTATATCCCCAATTGTCTTTTTTTTTTTGATATTTTACTTTATTTTTAATCACGTGATATATCAGAAAACGGAAATTCAGCATGCTTTTTAATTGAAATATCTACCAATAACTAATCTGTTTTGTTAGTCAATACATAGCAAATAATAGATAACAATAAACAGGTCGAAGTTATTTACGCCGACTCTTTTTCAAAAGCCCTCCGTAAGATGAACATATATTTTACTGAACTCGCAAAATTTGCTTTTCAGCACCTAACTTCAAAAATACATCATTATTTGTAATGTTATGGTCATCAATTACAGAATTTACAACATCAGAGTACCTCATAAACTTAATAAAGTACACTATTTGTTTACCTATTCATTAATGTAGATATTGGTATTGATGTTGACATTCCATGCTCTCTATACGTAGATGATTCAATAATTGTACAAATCGGTGAACACAGTAAATTACAGTTTAATTCTGCAAGCGGCACTTATTACACACAACGGCGTGTTGCTAAAAAATTAATTCTAAGTTTTAACAACAGGAGCTGTGTGACGTATTCTATAAAAAACAAAATACCATTTTTAATTATTCCCTAGGATAGCTTTACATTACCCCGGTGTAATTCAATTTGTGCCCTTGGCGTTACATTTGACACAATGGTTAGGTTTAATGGTACATATATAATCCTACAAAATGATTATTTCAAAATATTTGATTTATGATAAGAAGTGCTCTCATCATTTTAATAACGCTGGCACAATTGAATCTACTTATGAATCTTATATCAGATTTATTTGACTATGCTCTTGTTATTTGACATCCACATTATAATATCACTCACATTAATAACTTAGAGAGAATTTTAAGACGTTTCC
>JANEYF010005130.1:0-72374 GCA_029963845.1 Rhamnusium bicolor
GGTAATTAGACCAAAATTGTATTTTCTTATTTTCTTTTTAGCTGTAATTTTGTTTATATTTATCGCACATTTTAATACGACATATGAATAAGTTCCTTATTAATAGTACTAATAAATGGTACCACGGTACCGATATGGTTCCATTTGAAAAAAATTGAGTTTTTCCCCAAAAACCATTTTGATGAACTTTATTTGCTCATAAATCACGAAATTTAGTATTTTTGATGGGATTTCGATTTTTCTAGCATTACACGGGTCATTTAGAATAAATCGGAACCATCATGGCACACTTAAATGGAAAACTAAAAATAATGTTATAAAAAATATTGACGTTTGAAATCTCACTTATTTATACAGAAAAATTAGAAATGCAATAATATATAGGGTATTCCATTTAAAAATCGAAAGTTAGTGTCACTTCTGGCGAAACCGGAAATGAAAAAAAAACTCATTTGTATGTCAAAAAGTGCAGCTTATTATGTATATAGGATATCCCAAATTTCAATCAATTATCTTCAAAATTAAAGGAGAAAAGTGGGTATACCATGATCCTGTTACACCCGGTATAGTGTTTTGGTGTTTCGTGGAAAACTACGTCAGTGTTATCTTCACATCAAAGGTTTCAACCCATTCCAGGACTAATTAATTACTAATAGAAAAATTATACTTACGTAATAACTAAATTTAAACCACATGGCCCACAGAGTGAAACTTTATATTAATAGTATATAAAATAAATCCACTGAAAAATAAGCTGTATCGTACAAAACACAACTTAGTATAATATTAGGACTCCAAAGTGATTGAATTTTCAGTTGTTTATTGCTACTCATTGATTAATATAAAATTGTGACTAAAATGTGAGTGGTTTTTCTATTTGACGATTCCACATACAAATTCCATATAAAAAATGATGTGGTATTTGTGGACGTCTCATATCTCCACCAAAAAAACGAGTGGTTATGTGGCATAATACGCCATCACAACCACATATTACTGTGTCACTCACAAAAGTCCACTAGAATGTGAGTGGCTATAAGGTGGTTCTGGCGGTTTGTGTTTACTAGGAATAGGCCGAGAAATATTTTTTTGTTATTAATACGGGTAGAAAAATGTGATTATGTAAAAATGTGTAAAGGTTGGCTACGCTACAACCTCTATGTGCTCTGGCGCTGCCTCGGGATTCCATTTTAGATTTCTATATTGTGTAAATGTTATTATTATGTCATTTGTTTAGTTGTTTTATTAATTGTCAACTGGTTGAAAGGACGTGTAATTTAGTTCTTTTCAGGTATGTTTAATACCTTCAATATTGTGTTTATTATATTTGTAATCTTTTTCAGAATAAAATCACGTTTAAACAAACGGTCTTACAAATTAAATTACAAGATCTCAACTAGTGAGAAGATGGCTCACCTTTATGTTCAAACTGTGAAGAAAGATGGTAAGGATTTCGTAGTCCAATGTATTTCTACCGATAGAAAGACTTGGGTATTTACTTCCAGAAGAATCTAAGGATTTGAAGAGTCACGCTATTTTGTCAAGTAAGAAACCTATAAAAAATGCAACAGTTGCTATAAAAAACGTGAAGGGTTATAGAACAGTAGCTATTAAGATAGAAAGTGATATTCAAAAAGAATATTTCGATGAAGAAGGTAACGTTTGCTTTAAGGAATTTCCGTTAGAAGAATATGTTCTTGTATCGGCGACTTATCCTCAGTCGACTTCTCGACCTATCGAGCCTCTACAATTAGAGCTAGAAGATCGGATTAAACAATTAGAACACTGGTTTAATTTAAGCTCTATTCAAAATATAAAACTACACCCTATCGTGAAAGATTTTCTTTTAGAGAAATTTGAAAAAAACAACATGACCCTACGGAATGGCTAAATCGATTTGAAGATGAATGTAATCGATTCTGATAATTTGAAAATTAATCTTTACGTTTTTTTATCATGGGTACAGTCAAAGACTGGTATGAAACTAATTTAAAGAAGCTTAGTTTAAATGCTTTTGGGAAAATTGGAAAAATTCTTTTCTTAATGTTTTCGTAGATAAAAGCTGGTCTATTGTTAGGAAGGCGTTTGGTTCCAAATATTTGGGTGGATCCTTAATCGATTACGCGCTTGTTAAAGAAAACTATGCTTAGAAGTAGAACCAATAGGTACCGCAGTATCTCGTATTAATCTGATAATTTTTTGTTTGGCCAAAAGAAGCTCAAGGAGAGCTTGACAGAGAAGAAATAACTACGCTCAATAAACTCTATACGGAACTCCGAAAAAATTGGAGGGCTCATTTACTAGGAAAAAAAAGAAAGAAAGACCAGCGAGTCCAACGTTAAATAAACAGTTCGTCACTAATAGGAAAACTGAAGGTCAAAAAAAAATGAGTCTCAGCGAAGACCATGTTCAATTTGTGCGGTTATTGGTTTTCAAAATCGTTTCCATACAGTAGCAGAATGTCGTAATAAGCATTCGGTCACAGAAAAACCAAAAACAAATATGACTGAACATTCTACAAATCTGACCGATTTAGAGATATTGAATATTGATCTTGACGAAAAAGACAATTTAAACTAGCAAACCGGGCGAAAATAGATCCATTGATTAAATTTAATGTAGTTATTAACGAAAAATTAAAAATTAAAGCTCTTTATGATTCAGGCTCAAATGTAACATTAATCAATCAACGAAGTGCTGATTTGCTTAAGTTGAAATTAATAGAACACAAAGGTATATTGAAAACAATCAGCGGATCTAATTTCACTTCAGCCCGGGCTAACATTAAACTTCGTATTGGAAACATTACGGATTGCATCACGACTTACGTTATCAAGAATGACAACTTCTCCTACGAAATATTACTTGATATCGATGCAATAAAAAAATTTAAGTTGCTTCAAAATGATGATTTAAGAATTTTTCAATGCATAAATAGCAAGGAAGTGATAAATTTACAGGAAGATCGATCAAATTATGATCAGATGACAGAGTCAGATGAATATATCGAAATAAATTTCAATGAACATTTGGATATAGGTAAATTTAATGCAGACCTCCGCCATATTGATAATGATGAGAAGAAACAATTGATTCTACAACTGATTGAAAAATATAGACAGATGTTTGCCAAAGATAAATTCGATATCGGCAAAATGCGATCACAAGAAGCAGAAATTAAACTTCTTAGAGACGAATATGTCACCTCTCGTTCATATAAATGTTCCCTCCCTGATGATGAAGAAATAAGAAATCAGTTCAAGCAACTTTTACAGGCCGGAATAATTGAAGAATCTGATTCACCTTTCACTTCTCCAGTAACCCTTGCTTACAAGAAAGACAAGAGAAGGAAATCTCGTCTGTGTATTGATTTTAGAAAATTAAATAAATTAGTAGTCCCAGAATTATTTTCTATTCCCTACAATACAAGATGTCATCGAAAAAGTTGCGAATATTTTACAGTTTTAGACATAAATTCTGCGTTCTGGTGCATCACTCTGAAATTACAAGATCAACAAAAAACTTAATTTGTCACCAAATATGGAAAGTTTCAGTTCAAGGTTCTTCCATTTGGACTAAAAAATGCTCCGGCCATGTTCCAGAGAATATTATCTCCTTTCCCTGGTTGCGTTACTATCTAAATGGCAGAGAACAGTTTACTAGCTTAAATACAGGAAGTTCGATACTCACATCACAATGTAGATCAGTTGTATCCGGTGTTCCGCAAGGATCTATTCTCGAGCCACTTATTTTTAACATATTTATCGCAGACATTTCGAGACTTCCGCTAAATTCAAAATTATTCATGTACCCTGATGATATTCAGCTAATATATAGTTTTCTTCTTCTGAATTTCAAATGGCAGAATACTACATCAATAATGATTTGAGTCTTATACATGAATGGACAATTCAAAATACCCTAGTACTAAATGCTAGCAAAAGTCAAAATATTGTTTTTGGAACAACTTGACAGTTTCTCAATCTTGCACAACTGAATATTCAGATTAATAATGAAGTCATTACATCAGCCAATAGTGTAAAAGATCTTGGAGTAATTTTTGATTCTCTACTGAACTTCTCTGGTCACGTTAGTTCTATTTGTAAAAAATCCTTTTACTGTCTAAAACAGTTATATGCCTTTAAAAAATATGTAGATACAAATACCAAAATATTGCTCTCTGAAACTATGGTTCTGTCGCACTTAAATTATGCATACATTGTATACCGTTCATGTCTTTCGCAAGAAGACAAACATCGTTTACAAAAAATTGAAAACTGCTGTGTACGTTATTTCACAACTGTGTCTCAACATGGTCATATTACTCCATATTTACGTAACTTTAATCTATTAAACATGTGTGAAAGGAGATTTATTCACGTAGTTGGATTTATTTTAAATATTTTCAAAACAGGGAAACCTGATTATTTATTTAATAAAATACAAAGACGAACTGAGGTTCACGGCAGAGATCTGAGACATGTTGAAAATAAAGTTTGTGTTCCCACTCATAAAAGTTCTTCATTTCGATCGTCCTTCTCCTTTTTAGCAGCATATATTATTAATAACCTGCCAGTTCAATACCATAATATGTCAGTCGCTACGGTAAAACGTAAACTAAAGGAAGATATACTCTTATCAAGATTAGAAAAATTCAATGTGTTATTGTTTTAGATTTGAATTATGTACTTATTTATATTCACTTGTGACATAATTTTTAATTACTTGTATGTGTTTAATATATACATAGGTTTGTGTGTTTTTATATATATTTTTATCTCTGTACCTGGGAAGTGTTGAAAAGCAACGTTGTTGACACACTTTCTTTTGGAAAGTTTGTAGCTGTACTGCTCATTTTTTTTCTCAATAAACGTGTTATTATTATTAAATATAATCCGAAGAAACAATTTAGATAAATTTTGCGTGAACTACATTGATGATATTTTCATTTTCTCCCGAACCTGGGAGGAACATCTCCAGCATATTGAGAGATTCTTACAAGTTATAGCTGCTGAAGGTTTCAAATTAAAACTAGTAAAATGTTTGTTCGCAGCTAAATCAGTTAAATATCTGGGATATAATATTTCGAAAAATAGGGTTTCACCAGCTCAGGAAAATTTACTTTCAATAAAACACCTTCAAAGACCTTCTGACAAGTCTGGTGTGCGTAGTATTCTTGGTTCCATAAATTTTTATTTGAAATATATTGAAAATAGTGCCCAGAAACTTGAATCTCTCCACAGATTGCTACGGAAAGATGTTAACTTTGAATGGTCTGATGACTGTGAACAAACCTTCAATATGATCAAAGATTACTTATGCTCTAAACCTATCCTGGCAATTTATG
Source organism: Rhamnusium bicolor (assembly GCA_029963845.1). Classification (NCBI taxonomy): domain Eukaryota; kingdom Metazoa; phylum Arthropoda; class Insecta; order Coleoptera; family Cerambycidae; genus Rhamnusium; species Rhamnusium bicolor. Next base: position 5,348 of record JANEYF010005130.1, read on the forward strand.
ATGTTAACAAGCCCGTTCTTATAGAAACCGATGCCAGCTACAAAGGAATCGGAGCAACACTGAAACAGCCACAAGATGACGGAATATTACACCCAGTCGCATATTACTCACGAAAGTTTTCAAATAGGGAAAAACGTCTCGATATCATACATTTAGAATGCAAAGCCATCAAAGACGCCAAAAAATTTTGGCAATATTATTTAATTGGACGTCACTTCACAGTCTGTAGTGACCACAAACCGTTAGAAAATTTTAAAACAAAAGCAAGAACTGACGAAATTCTTGGAGACTTAATTCTTTATTTATCCCAATTCGACTTTACTATCATATATAAAAAAGGCAAAGATAATATTCTCGCCGATCTCTTGTCTCGTAATCCCGTTCTCGAATATTTCGATAATGAAGATGTAATCCAAGTTGTTAATTTGATAGATTTATCTACTATAGTTAAAGACCAAACAGAACATCTTTCTGAAATGAAAGCAGCCAAGCGAGTAGAATATAAACAAGGAATCATATTAAAAAAAAATAAAAGAAAAACTGAGGATATTTGTTTCTCCTACATTAGGCAAAGAAATAATTGAACTCGTGCACCAACATTATGGGCATATCGGGCCAGCACAGATGATTGCTACGATCAGGCCTCATTACTACTTCAAAGGACTTGATAAAGCTATTCATGAATTCTGCAAATGTTGTAAAACTTGCATTGAGAATAAAACCCGTCGTAGTCGTACTATCGGCCTTCTTTCACAATTTGGCCCAGCTTCACACCCTTTCCAGATTATGTCACTTGATAGTATCGGAGGTTTTAGAGGGAACAGGTCTCCAAAACAATATATGCATATCTTGGTGGATCACTTCACCAGATATGCCTGGGTGTCCGCTACGAAGGGTCAGCACGCCCAAGATTTCATAAATTTAATTAACCCCATTGCAAAGAACAATAAAATTTCAACTCTTTTGGCTGACCAATATACAGGGATCAACTCCACTGAGTTTAAGAACTTTTTAGAGAACTGCAATATACAGATCGTTTTTACTTGCATTGACCATCCTCAATCAAATGGACTAAATGAAAGATTGAAACAAACATTAGTAAACCGCCTGCGATGCAAAATTAATAATGATCATAGAGCATGGTCCACCCTCGCACAAGAATGTGTCAACGAGTATAATACAACCATTCATAGTTCTACACGCTTTGCACAGTCGTATTTACTATTTGGAGAACGACCAACAATATCACCTCTTCAAGGTGACCAGTCATATCTTGAAGAAGATCGCAAAATCGCATTCCAAAATTCTATGAAAAGTTTCCAAACAAATAAGCATCGTGTTGATAGAACCCGACGCCAGCATACTTTCAACGTTGGTGACTTTGTCTATATCGACAATGGAAGTAAATTGAACCGTAAAAAGTTAGATCCAGTTCGAATTGGACCGTTTCAAATCATCAGACAAATTTCACTGTCGTTTTATGAAGTTGCTACTGGGAAGAAAAAAAAGTTTCAAATTTCTTCCACTCCAGTAAATTGCTTCCTTTTTCCCTGCATCAATCGTCCTTAGAGAGGGGAGGTGTAAAGGTTGGCTACACTGTTACGCTACAATCTCTATGTGCTCTGACAGCTGCCTACGGGATTCCATTTTAGGTTTCTATATTGTGTAAATGTTATTATTATGTCATTTGTTTAGTTGTTTTATTAATTGTCAACTGGTTAAAAGGACGTGTAATTTAATTCTTTTCAGGTATGTTTAATACCTTCAATATTGTGTTTATTATATTTGTAATCTTTTCAGAATAAAATCACGTTTAAACAAACGGTCTTACAAATGTTTAAAGTGTAGCTCAAAAAACGCCAACAGTGCAGTACCCACTTCGGCAACCACTATAGAGATAGACGAAGTAAGTCCGAGTTAAATTTACAAAAAATAAAAACTAGTAAAACCTATTCATCTCAAAATAACTGCGTAAATTGGCTCAATTTAGTAAAAATATTTTATGAAACAAATCAGATATCTCCACTATTCATTACTTTGAATAGAGATTCTAGAACTTATGTAGTTGTCAATCTTAATAAAAAAAGAAGTCACCGTATTACTGGATACAAAGGCAACCCAAAGTGTGTTAGATAAATTTGTTTCAATCTATTGTATCATCAAATTTGAATGTAAATTATGAGGTTGCTTATTTAAATGTCACTTCTGCAGATTGACAACCACAGCAAATAACAGACTATAAACCTACCCATAGCATTGCATAATACAGCCAAAACTTTATATTTCTTAATAATACCTAGTATAATATAGCATAATGTAATTTTAGGCATAGACTTTTACAGACCTTTGTTTAAATTCACAGAACCTCTTTACTTTTCCTGTTTGTTTCTTGACTACCGAAAACGCAAAGGAGTTTATTAAAATTAGTCATAATAAAATATAACGAATTAGATTCTGCTCAGCTAGGCTTAACGCATTTATGCGAACACAAAATCGAATTAACTAGTAATGAACCTTTTAAACAACGAGATTTTCCTTTGTCCCCCTTATATGCAAAACCACATGAATTCAGACATAGACAGACTTTTAAAAATCATAGTAATACGTCCTTCAAAGAGTCCTTACTCTGCTATTCACCACTGGTTGAAATTAATCCTATCAATATTGAAACTAAATTAGACACCAGGTATCAAAAAATGATTAACAATATTCTAACTCACCTTAAAAGTTTTTCTTCATTGCATGTGGATGATAATAATTAACTGTATAAACTGATAAAGTGTAAACATAATATTAATATTATGGAAATTACTAATCCCAAAGGCCCAGCGATTAGAAATATTATAACAATGTCATGATGATCCATTGTCTTCACATTTTGGAATAAGTAAAACAATTAATCGAGTAAATGAACAATACTATTGGCCTGGCATGAAATCTGATATCAAAGGGTATGTATCTCATGTCTGACATGAGCAAAAATCCTCACAACTAGGTAGAATTAGTTTAATGGGTGCACCAACAGATATAAACTACCTTTTACAATTGCTTTCAGCAGATTTGTTAGGACCTTTCCCTAAGTCAAAATTTAGAAATTTTTATATTTTAGTGGTAGTAGATTGGTTTACCAAGTATACTTTCATTTATCTACTTAAACGTGCTCTAGCCCAACACATTTGTAAATTGAAGAACATATATTATTAAAATTTGATGTGCCTCAAATATTAGTGGTGGATAACGGTAGTCAATTCAATTCTAAAGAATTTAGATTTTAATTTAGGAAAGCTAGTGGTTCCTAGAGAAATTTTCAAAGTATACCTACTTAATATTAAATAAATAAAGATTCGTTGGCAATTTGCATCTAAAACTAAAAAATGTCCACTTACGTAAAAAAATCTTGTTAGGCGCCAAATTTTTTTTTAATTTTTTTTGTTTACCAAAGTCTTAGTTAATCAAAACATCGGTTACCATTTAAAAAAAGGAAAAAACGTGTAACTTCGTCCATCCGTATTTCCTGGTGATAATTCTTAGTGTCAACAGCAGGACCTTCTAATAACTTTAGTCTAAAAGTACAAAAACATAAATCGATTTGCAAATCATTTAATTCTAATTCTTTGTCGCCACTTGGGGGCCTCGCCGGCAAACTGCTTCTTTTTCTAGGTACCTAGTTAAAATTGAAATAAGGCTTTACAAGAGGTTGGCTCATCATGCATTTTTATTTCTATATCATTCAACTGCAAAACTCTAAGACAGCACCTCAACTCAAGCTCAGAACAAGGCAAGGTAATGTGTCCACACCAGGATACGGTCACAAGGTACCATCTCCAGCGGCTCCAACTCGTTTACTTTACACATACTTAAACGTAGCAACAATTTTTTCCACACCGTCTATCGCTCACGTGGCCCTGCATACTCTCCCATGGCAAGATAACGCTCGTAAACATACAGAACACAAGGTAGCAGCAGAAACATATACATCGAGGAAAGGAAACGTAATTCACCCAACTCCAGGTCAACACTTGACAACGGCCCAGCACGGTCCCTGATTCAAGACCACAAATCCACACCGTACCGCGGCTGGGCACTGACTCCCGTGTTCTGCGCCCAAAAGCCAGGTCCCCTCGCACTCACGAAAAAAATACGATCGGCGCGCTAGTCTTAATTATTCTAACCTCGAGCCATTCGTACAGTAGCGTCACTACATAGGGGAATACAGTAATTTATAATAAAATTATTTTAAGCGAGTCTGGGGGTTAAGGTATAATTCAAACCATTTTAGTTAATCAATAACGAATGTGGTATTAATTAATAATTCAAAAAATGGACCGTTACATGATATATGAATTGATGGATGAGGGTAATCGGTAGATTTCATATAAAAGATCTTAAGTCTTCAACTCGCCTGAAAACCCGTTTCTTATTCCTAGTTTAATAACTATTGAAATATTGTAAACTGTTAACAAGTATGTTAAATTATTTATCAGGTTTAAAAACGTATAACCTCTTAATTGTGGTAAGAGCATTGAGAATTTTTTTAAGGAAGGGGATATTTGTAACCATTCCATCGTCATTTAACGTTACAACCTTATTGTTAGTTACAGGATTGAAAATTTGCCCAGATAAAAGCTTTTTTATCAAAGTACTTTGAAACTTTCAACAAAAATGTTATTATCTAGAATCCGACTACACCTGCATAAAATTAAATCAAACATCGCTTAGGATGGACTAGACAATACCTATAGATTCACAAGTTAAAAACGGTGTTAATTAGTGATAAAGGTTGTAAAAATATGGGCGATAGCTCATTGGATTCGGAATGACGTCTAGAAAAATGTATAAAAATTGTTTACCAGCACATAAAAAATTGCAAAAGTTATTAACAAATTAAGATAAAAAAAAGGCATTTAGTTTTTCACAAATAATTCAGAAACTATTAATAATGAAGAAATTTAAAAACTCCCGGAAGTGTACCTCCATTATTAATAATTTAGCTATAAAATATTAATTAAAAAGTTTCAAAAAATTATTGGATCATCTAGACATCCCAAGGAACAATATCCACTTAAAAAAATTTTTTTTTCATCCATTTTTCATAAAATGCGCTTATTGTTAATTAACAAATTTTTTTTGGAGTTCACGTTTATGTTTATAATCAGATAATTGTTAAACTAAAGACGTGAAAATTATAACCGATGCTGGATACATTGTGACAAGTATACTTTATGAAATAATAACATCACAATATTTTTAATTGTTATAGTTCATTAGTTATTAATCTTTTACGGTAACAAAAAAACTAATAAACGATAAAAAAAGGTGAATTTTTTTTTCAGTATTTGTTATCACTGTTTTTGTATATCACTATTAGATTTTATAATTTTTAAATTTTTAGTGGTATTTGTTTAAAAAAATGTTATAAACAAATGGATTAGTTGCATATTTTAGGAAATTTTTTTTGCCAAATTATTAGTGGAATGGTATTGATATTTTTTTTAAAATGTTTTCTTAAAAAAATTGTTTATTGTTAACCATTTTTTAACTTTTTTCATTATTTAAATAATAGATTAACAAAAGATTTTTTTCCTAAATTTATCATTTGCAATTTTCTATAAAGTAATAAAAAATTTCGATTTTTTTTGAATTTTCAATTTTGCCATTCCACAGAAATTGAAGTGCCTCATTCTTTTGTTAAGTTATTAACCTCTATATCTTTTAAACTATTAGAGATACGACAATGGATATCAAGTCGTTTTTATAAAGGATTAATTAATCTTTAAAATGAGTTAACCATCTAGTTTGTAACTATTGTTAGTCAGCTATTATACGCATTTGTTTATAAAAAATTAAGGTTTCTTTGCCATTTTCGAATCTTTTATGATTTATAGCTTATTAAATATTGCAGATACAGTAATAGACCTTCAAGACAATTTTGTTCAGTGATTAAATGTCTACCGATTAAGATTTTGATCATATCCATATATCCATATCTCTTATAGTTTAAACTGTAAACGTATTTTTATTAATATTCTTCAAATTCGTATTCCGTTATATATGATTTTTTATTTTTTTTGTATCAATTTTTAATATTTTTCTATACTTTTTCTTTCTATACATTATAAAAAGTTACATTAGCTTATAACTTAAGGAGCATTTCGTATAAATAATGACTATATATTGATTATTACACCATTATTATTCTTATAATTTATGAAAATATAATTGTTCTGAAATAAAATTTCTGTTTTCTTAATGATAACATTTCATCCTTATATTATTTTGATTAATTTTTAAATAAACAAAGCATGTAGTTTAAATTAATTATTAATAGCATAAATAAAAATATACCACATAGTTTAGAGTATGTATTGTTGTCTGTAGTGTAGGCACTTTATCTATCCGTCTGACAGAATAATTTTTTTTATCATTTATTAATGTTAAATATAATATGTAGCAATATGAGCTCTTTGGCATAAGGGATCAAATATCTTATCTTTACTGCTTTTTAGTAATAAATATTAGTATATTTTTAAAATAAAGCTAGAAGCTCTTGTCTAAACTTAATAAATTTAGCTAATAAACAGCTCCCTACCTTTACTAGCTGTTGGAATATATTGTGATAAAATTTTAGAAAATTTGGCGTATTAGAATAAGGAATCAAGGCTTTTGATTTTAGTTAATATTATTATTTAAGTAATCAAGGCTTTAACTTGTTATAGTTTTATATATATAATATTTTAATTGTTAGATTTCTAACAATTGGTTATGTAACGCCATTATTAAAGTAATCAAGGATTTAGCTTATTATAGTTTCATGAACTTATATTTTAATTGTTTAGATTGCAAGCTTAATCACTATATAGTAGAGGTAAATATTTGTCGGATGTTCAGTACCTTAATACTGTTGTAATAAATCTTTCTACTCTTATTTTCTGGTTTCCTTTAACCCGGCGCCCATCTGATCCAGTCCTAGGTCTCTACTAGTGCACTAACAAAGAAAATCCTAGTTGTAGTATGTTCATTACCTTCACTAAAGGGCATTAAACATAACACAAACCACTAAAAGAAAGGTACATGTTAACAGATAGTGGAGTCGGAAGTAGGTATCGAGTATAAGTGATAATGGGAAAATTGATTCGGATGTACAAGAGGGTATTCTAGTGCAAATATAAAACGTTTGTTAGAATATAATGCTCTTACACATCATAGTGTTTATAAAAGGTATTCTTAGTAGTAGTAAAGTATATTACCTGGTTATCTAAGTGAAATTTTAAAAATTTTTTCGACAATGGTCTCTAATTTTAGGACACTGTGACGCAAAGTACCTTATTTTGCAAAAGAGATTGCATTTTTTTGGTGAGTAAATGCATAAACATATTTAGTGTTACACTTATTTGATCTATAATATCACGAGTTTGCATATAATGTGAAAAATGAAAAATGAATTTATATTCATGTTTTATATTTTTCTATCTTTTCTATACCTCACGTGATTACATCCTGATTATGTAATACCAAGGATATTGTTTTGTTATAATTGTCTACTATTTTAATTGTTAGCGATATTCTTTGCTCTTTTGAGATATTATTTGCCGTTGTTTGCTTTACAGGTGTTCAATCGCCTTGTCATATTTTTCGGCATTTACTTGATCTAGGTTACCCGAAATACCTTTTATGATTGATCCTAGGCCATTAATTAGGCCTCGTTTTTGTCTGATTTTATCATGAAAGGTATTATAGAGTTAAACATATTGTCTACTAATCCTAACTAAAATAATATTTTTTGATTAAAAGTTTGCAGGGCCCAAAAATACGGTGAACTTTTATATCTATATTAAATGGGTCATTAACGTCTAGATGTCCATTAATTACATCAATAGGTTTTGTTTAGTGACGGAATGGATTGTATGATTGTATCTCCAAATTTCGTAGGGTATTAGTTCCATGACGCTTGACCTTGGTATTTTAACATTTCTGTTCTAGGAGAGTTGAATGGAAACATTCAACAGTAGCGTTATTATTAGGATTTTGAGGTGTAGTATAATGGATGGATATTGATTTTGTGGTGAGCTTAATAAAATCATATATAACTTTATTTTCAAATTCTGTATCATTATCGGATACAAAACTTAATGGCAACCCGTGGTGTGACACATATTTAATAATAAATTGTACAGTATGGATCATGCTTGCACTTGCAATGGAATAGGCTTGCCTGTATTTTGAGAACGACTCCACAATAGTTAAACATTTTTTTATTATTAATCTGTAGCGGGTCTAAGTGAACGACTTCAAAAGGTCTTGTAGATGTGGGCGTTAACTTTAATTAAATGTGTGGGGGATTTCATTCATATGTAACAGTTTGTCAAATACTGCAAGTGTTAATATAATTTTTAAATTAGGCCAGTAATAGTTTCTACGAATTTGTAATTCGGTTTCGGTTATTTCGGAATGGTTCCTTTTACCTTCGTAATTATACTGTATTATTTCTTTTTGTGTTTCCGCGTTTTAAACGTCTTCTAGTTGGGACGTGAATCGAACCAATTTAAATATAGACTTTTTTAAAGTATTCTTAATGACGTTACAGATGGTAGGTATGATATTTCCATCTTTGATCAATAAAGATATGTTTTATAGAGTTCTGCATAATTTTTAAAAACATCAATAGTTTCCATTTCGAGATGGGTTTTGTCAAATTTTTGTTTGATTAAATAGCTTTTGCTTAGTTGGTTTCCAACCGGCATATTATCGATATTTATTTAATTATGAAAATAATTTAGAGGTCTTTGTGATATTTTAATAAGTGGGACAGGATTGTTGATACTTGTATGTTTCCGCGTTTTCATTTTCTGGGGCAGTATACGCGGTGTAAGCACTTTCGTTACCAATATTAGTATGCGCGGTTTCTGTGCTTAAATTACCAATGTTGGTATGCGCGGTTTCCGTGCTTTCATTGCCGATATTAGAATGGGCTATTTCGGTGCAATCGTTGCCGGAACTACTATCGAGTAGAATTTGGTCGTGATGTAGTTCAATTGAATAAGCTATCATTGAAAGATTGTCGTCATCGATGACTTGGTAAGAATTTGTTAATTGGTTACTGTTATCGCCAAGAAGAGCTATATTCTGGGAATTAGTGGTTTTGAATGTTATACATCTATTTTATATGTCGTTTAGGTTATCTATACATTCTATAAGTGGTGTTTTATTAGGTTTTTGGTTTAGTCTTGGATTTTCAGATATTTCTTCAGTGTGAATTTCAATACGTGAGAGGGCGCCCGCGTTAGTGTTTTTCTTACATTTTTTATAGCAAAGTTGATACTCGTACTCCTCTAGATTTAAACGCCACCGCACAAGACGAGAGTTAGGTTCCTTAAGTAAAAAAAACCATTGTAAAAGTTTATGATCGGTGAAAATTTTGAACTTTTTGCAGTAAAAATATGATCTAAAATATTTAGTAGCCCACACTATTGTGTGTGTGTCAAAAGTTGTTCTCCACGGTAGTTTTGTTTCGCTTGGTTTAGGGTACGGGACGCGTACGAAATCGGCTTATCCGAACCAATTAAGCATTGAGATAATATGGCTCCAAAAGCGTAATAATTGCTGGCATGCATTGTTAAATTAAAGGGCTTTTCATGATCCAGGTACTCTAGTATTGGAGTAAATTTTTATAATCCTCGAAAGTTTTTAATAAAATTTCATTATGTTCAATCTTCGCGCCTGTTTTTTAAGCGATTGGTAAACGGCTTTGAAATCCTTAATAAATTTACGGTAGTAACCTAAAAGACTTAAAAATCTTTTGATTTCTTTTGTCATTTTCGAAATTGGGTAATTTATTACGGCTTTAATTTTCTCAGGGTCGGTTTGACCCCTTCTTTTGTTATTACGTAACCTAAAAACTATTTCCTTTTTCAAAAATTCTGATTTGTCTAATCGTACCTTAAAATTTGTTCCTCTGAGCCTTTGATATACCTTTTGGAAATTTACCATATGTTCTTGTAGTGACGTGTGTAGTGGACGTTCCTGAAAGGTGATAATAAAATTACTTATTTTTATAAGTAGAAATTCACAACAAATGAGCAATCTTGAAATATGACAATAAAGACTTATTTAAGTCGGTCGGTTTCCCAATATTTTACACTTCCAATTCTACTTAGAAACCACAATCTTAACATACATTCCTGGAACCACAACAATAGATAACTATTTAAGTTTACAATCAGGGGTCACTTTTAATTCAACCACATACGTCTGTAATTCAACTTAGAATAACCCGTAATTTAAAAAGGTATCATTCACCGCAATAAAGTAAGGAATTTCCGTTCATTGCTTTCAACCCTTTTACATAAATACCCTTACATGACTAACACATTAGGAATGGTCTTATCACACCTCTCGAAAGATACACATTTAGTGTCTTCACGTAACTGTAATTTTCATACTTGTTTTGTTTTCGTTAATATAAAAACTTCTTCTGATTTCATGTTTTATTTCGTAGCATCAGCGCTACAATTAGTGACCCCGACGTGATTACAGGAAGTCACGTGCTAGTAAAATAATTAGTGCTTCAAACATTAAAAAAAAATGTAGAATTCACAGCAACAAAGTGCTTCAGAAACCGCGCATGAAGTAAACCAGGTAGCAGTGAAAGTGCCGCCCTTTTGGCCAGAAAAACCGGCGCTTTGGTTTTGTCAACTTGAGAGTCAATTTGCGTTGTGCGGGGTAACAGCAGACTTAACAAAATTCTACCATGTGATACTACACTTGAACAGCAAAGATCCCAATATCCCAGCATACACACCCATCCCTCCACGTAAACTAGCCAAGCTCCTCACATCTCCTAGTACACTAAAATCCATACTGAAAACACTTCCTAACTTAAAAGCCCCAGGTCCCGACACTATCCCCAATTTAATATACAAAAAAGTACCACGAAAAACCTTAGTTCAAATATGTTACATAATAAACGCGTCGATACGGTTGCAATATTTTCCCACAGCGTGGAAAACATCCATAATTGTGCCCTTCTTGAAGCCAGGTAAGGACCCCGTCCTCGCAGCAAGTTACCGACCTATCTCATTATTGAATACTTTAGGCAAAATCGCCGAAAAGATTTATTTAAATAATTTAAATAAAATTATGAAGGTAACGTGCTGCCAAACATACAATTTGGCTTTAGAGGTGGTCACAATACCACGCTGTCGTTGTGCAGAGTTGTGCACGACGTGATCGAAGGCTACAATAAACAACATTGTACCAAAATGCTGCTCCTGGACATCCAGAAGGCATTCGATACTGTTTGGCATGGAGGCCTCCTGCACAAACTTACGCATATACACAAACTACCAATATATTTTATATCACTAATAAAATCTTATCTCGTTGACCGCACATTTTCGGTGAAAATCAATAATGCCTTGTCCGATTTTTATAATGTCAGAGCGGGGGTCCCGCAGGGGACGGTGCTTTCTCCGGTTCTGTTTAACCTGTATGTCTCCGATATTCCCACACATCCCTTAACACAGACAATAATGTACGCAGACGACATAACGATTTACGCCCAGTCCTTCTATGCCCAAACCGCGACTACCAAGTTGCGGTATCATTTAACCAATGTGTTAAAATACTATAAGGACTGGAAAATCGTAATCAACGAGACTAAAACTGAGAGAATAAATTTCACAAAAAAATGTACTATCATAAAAACGTTTACTCCTTTGACCATTAATAACAGAGTTATTGAGGAGGCCAAGGTCGTCAAGTACCTGAGAGTCCACCTCGACCAGAGGCTTTCATTCAAGCCACACATAACTAAAACGCTTAACAGGGCCTACATGGCCCTGCATAAACTTTATCCGCTGGTGAACAGGAGATCTCTCCTGGACACCAGCAATAAACTTCTTATTTACAAAGCTGTTATTAGACCCATACTTACCTATGGTTGCGTCGTCTGGAACAGGATGTCGAACACACAGTTCGGCCGCCTCCAGACGACGCAGAACAAGCTACTCCGCCTCCTCACTAACTCAAATCGTTACATAAGCACACAACAACTCCACGAGACGGCTAATATGCCCTACATTAGAGATTACATAATACAAACGGCCACCAAATTTTTTAGACATAACATTCAAAAATCCACGCTCACCGCGCACATCACAGACATTAGAAACTACCACGATTTTAGACATACACACAGACTAATACATGAAAATTTGCCTTTATTTTTTGAATAACTTTGTTTTCAGACACACAATGACAGACATCCCTATTTCTTTACCTTCCGCATATATATGATACCTACCCCTAATCGTAACTTCCCTCGATGACCGCCCTATTGCCTTTCCACCCTATTTTACAGACAATCTAAATTTCAATTCTTTTAAGCAGGTTTTTTCTTGAGCTTTTTCCTGCATGACTTTTACCATAACGACTACTGTATTATTTTTACATGCTTTTTAATTTTTACAATGCCTATGCAAAGTATTAATTATGTTTTTCTTACGCTGTTTATAGGAAAGCGTCTACCTATAGGGACAATAACAAAAAGGATGCACTCCAGCCACATCGGGCCCGACCATCTGGCCAACGGATTAGGCACCCTCCAACACAGGAGGAATACTAAATTGTTGCTTTTCGCCCTGGATTTATTCAGGGCGAGTATTATTATGTAAAGCCGATTGGCTATTTTACACCTTGTATTTGTTGTAAATATTTATATTTATTGTTAATGCCGGGTGTGGCACCCTATTTAAGTTTTATACAATGTACATAATGTTAAATAAATCTTTTAAATTGGAATTGGAATTGAACAGCAAAGAAGCACAGGAGGTAGAGGCCATTATTACTAATCCCCTGGACACACAAATACAATAAAATTAAAGCAGAATTAATTAAACGACCATCCACTTCTCAAGTATTATATAAGAATTGGCTGATAAAATCGATCAGGTAACACAGGTTACTGCAAATAGTGAGTGCGAAAGACTTCGCGAGCAAATCCGGGAGCTCAAGTTACAGATAGCCGAATTCAAACAGCCGCGACAACGAGGCCACTCCCGAAATTGCAACAGAAACTATTCACGAAGTCCAAACAATTACAGCATGCACTGTAAAAGGGACAACAATGATAGCAACTGTTGGTATCATCGACGATTCGGCGATAATGCTAAAAAAGTGCACACGTCAATGCTAGCTGCATTGGGAAATGTCAGCAACCGTCATTAAACCCGACATTAAATGACAGTCCTACCATAAGCCACTTCTACATAACGGATCGAGTCTCAAAAACCTCGTACCTAATTGACACCGACGCCAACTTGTGTGTTTTTCCACGGACGTACATCAACCGTCGATTCCTAAATAAACATAAGAACTTTCAGCAGCAAACGGAATGACAATCGCCACTTATGAAACTCTCACTGTGGATATCAACCTCAGACTTCGACGCGAGTGTAAGTGGACATTTGTAATTGCAGACGTAGAAAAAGCGATCATTGATGCAGACTTTTTTAAGTTTTAACGAACTATTAGTGGACATTCGCAATCGTCGCTTAATGGACAGTGTTACTTCTCTTTCGGTAACAGGCCGCACATGTGAAAGCAATAGGGTTACAATTAAAACCATAAACGGCAACTCGAGTTATCATCAGCGGTTAAATGAATATCTCAACATTACACGCTCCTCCGGTATGTGCCGCAGACTGAAACACAGTGTGACGCACCATATTAAAGACTACACCTAGACTACCAATATTTTGTACCCTCGCCAACTACCACCTGATCGTTAAAAGCAGCAAAAGACCAACTACCAAGGCGAAATCGTGATCGTTTAACAAAGTCCTATAAAAAGAAAGGGCCTGTGACCCTGCACCGGAAAAGACCAATTCCTCTGTCCTTTCACAGGAGACACACTATTGACTACTTATAATAGAAACATCCTGATTTGGCCATTCGAATTATGGAACGCAGCACAAACATTCTAGCTTTTATCGACTCTGTTTTACGAGGACACACTTGTTATACATATTTGGACGACATCCTGATGGTATTAAAAGACGAACAACATCACCATCAATACTTAAGGAACTCTTTTGAAAGAATTAATGAATACGGTATTATTATCAACTTTGGAAAGTGTATATTCGGCGCTAACGAAGTGAAATTCCTAGAGTACTCCGTCAACGCCGAAGGGACTAGCCCATTACCTGAAAAGGTACAAGCAACTTTAGATTTTCCTAAACCGCAAAACGTGCAAGAGTTGCAACGGGTATGATTAACTTCTACCGTCGTTTCATACCCGACGTAGCTAATGCACAACAGCCTCTAAACGAACTTCAAAAAAGCCCTAAACAAAAAGGAGATGCCCTAATTAACTGGTCGATGGAGACAGAAAAAGCATTCAACAAGTTGAAAAATGGACTTGCAAATGACATCTTACAGCTGGCGCGCCACTTTGTATAGTAGTAGATGCCTCTAATTTTTCCATGATAGCAGCATTACAACAGTTAGTTGAAAGGTGTTTGGCAACCATTACACTTCTTCACAAAATCCCTTACTACCGCTCAGAAGAAATACATCGCGTACGATTGCGACCTGTTATCAGCGTACTCTGTAGTCAAGAGATTTCGTTTCGCAGTTGAGGGACGCGCATTTAATATCTTCATCGATTATAAACCACTAACATTTGCTCTGCAAGAGAAATCCGACAAGTGTTCACTGAGACAATTTCGATACTTATACCTCATTGCGTCAGACATTCGACATATTTCTGGCAGGGAAACGTCGTGGCTGACACACTATCGCGCATCGAGGAAGTTAAAGCCACAATGAACCCACGGGAACTCGCAATATCACAGGCAACCTATCAGGAACTGAAAGAATTCATATCTTTCAAAACGACTGGATTAATACTTAAAAAAGTCAATTTTCCGCCAACAAATGCTGAAATTTACTGTGATATTTCCACAAACAATGTTCGCCCATTTATAACAAAGCCTCTTAGATGTAAATTTTTTCTTTCCTTGCAAGGGCTATCGCATCCTGGAATCCGAGCACCACAGAAAATGGTAACACAACGTTACGTATGGCCATCTATGCAAAAATATTGCAAGGAGTAGACCAGAGCGTGTCTCCAGTGTCAAAAATATAAAGTGACAAGACACATCTCTGCACCGATAGGCAATTTTGGTAAACCGGCCCTTAGGTTCCAACACGTGCATATCGACCTAGTGGGGCCCTTCCACACGGTTACCCACGCAATAACCCTACAGGTGATATACTGCAGAAGTCATAGCAAAAACACTCGTCGAAGTATGGATCTCCCGCTTCGGAGTACCTGCGGCAGTTACCACAGATCATAGGAGAGAATTCGAGTAGTACTTATATAAGAAATTAACACGCGTAATTGGCACATCTTACTTTCGCACCATAGCCTACCACCCAGCTGCCAATGGTTTAATAAAAAGGTTTCATAGACAGTTAAAAACAGCTATTAAATGCCACGAACACGAGGACTGGACAAGCAGACTTCCGATAGTACTCCTTGACATGCTTACAGCAATAAAAGAGGACGCTGGTACCACGTCAACGAAAATGGTTTACGGAACCAATCTGCGCCTGCCAGGCGAAATAATTGCCACACAAACTGGTGCCGCAACGAATACGTCAAAGTTTGTCGCAAACCTACGCAAACACATGTATGCCTTGAAATCCGTGCCTATTCGCCGTCACGGAAATCGTCACACTTGTGCAAGACAATAGTGGTAGTGATGTGACATTTCAAAAAATACAGACAAGGTGTTCTGGCAGAGTGATAAAATTTCCAGAAAGATTCTAAGGAAATATATAGACATTATACAGACAATAATTAGTTATATACATAATAATAGCTTTTTGTTCATGTATATATCGTTAACACTAGAAAGGCGATAATAAAATGACTTATTTTTATAAGTGGAATTTCACAATAAATGAGCATTCTTGAAATACAAGAATAAAGAATTATTTAAGTCGGTCTGTTTCCCAATATTTTACACTTCCAATTCTACTTAGAAACCACAATCTTAGCATACCTTCCTGGAACTACAATAATAGATTATTATTTAAGTTTACAATCGAGATTTTCTAATGATGAAATTTTCAAAATCAACTTAGAAATAACCCGTAATTTAACAAGATATTCATTGACCGCAATAAAGTAAGGAATTTCCGTTCATCACTGTCAACCCTTTTACATAAATACCCTTACCTGACTAACATAAACATATTGTTTTATCACACCTCTCAACAGATACACATTACGTATCTTCACACAACTGTAATTTTCATTCTTATTTTGTTTTCGTTAATATAAAAACCTTCTGATTTCATGTTTTATTTCCTAGTATCAGCGCTACAACAGGGAATAAATGTCAATATCGTCTATGTAGATTAAACAAAATGTTCTCTGTAGACCTTCCATCACTCGTTGAAACGTAGGCGGCGCATTTTTTAGCCGAATGACTTGTGGAGGTATTTGTAATGGCCATTCTCAACGTTAAACGCGGTTTTTAGTATGTCCCCGGAGTCCATCTCGATTTGGTGGAATCCGCTTGCCAAGGCTAAGGTCAAAAAATACTGGCCTACCTAGCTTGTCTAATATGTTAGTTATGTGTAAAGTATAGTGGTCATCGATCATTTTCCATAGTCTAAAACGATACACACTACTTTTTGTTGAAGGCGACTTTTTTTTTTTTGGGTCTATCCAAATAGGCTAAGATTGCGGTGAATAGACGTCGTGCGCGTGACGTCATCAACTTACCTTGGAGGTAAAATAACTTTAAAATCTGTGAATGTTTTGTATGTTTACAACTGTTTGGTGTATCTCTATTTTTATTTCTAATATATTAGATATATTTTAAAAAATTTTAAAAGGTAAATACTTTATATATATATATATATATATATATATATATATATATATATATATATATATATATATATATATATATATATATATATATATATATATATATAATTAAGATAATATCAATATTACTAAAACAAACTGATAATTTTTGATTGTAGAAAATATCTAGTTCTTACTATCACAGTTGATGGAACGATCAAGAAAGATATTTATCAAAAATATCCCTGTTAGGAATAGATCCGTATTGATTAAGTTAGAAGACTGTTCTACAGAACTATCAGTTTTCCCAAAATATTATTCCAATATAGTAATGTATCTTGTAACACAAAAAGTGCTTTTACCATGGAAGAAATGAAAGCTTATAAAAGTCTTGAAGTTACAATCAGGACTATGTGGATGGGTAAAAAAAATATGTGTAAAACCTTTTGGATCATATATTTTAGTCTTAGGAAAAGTAAGTACTAATTATTAAATTCGACTTCCTTATTTATATTATTTTAAATTGCAGGTGATCATTCCAACATCTGCATGAAAAATTATTGTCACCATGGATAATTTGCAAAAGGAGGGTACATTATTAGTGCACACTGTGACTGTGTTGCTGGACTGGAGAAGTCTGTAACATGTTGCGGCAGTTCTTTTTTCCTTGATGAGGCCGTGAGAAAATTAGAAGACGTTACTCGCACAGGTGTTAAGGCTTATTGGATGCCACCATCTAACAAACCAGTGGAGCCAAAACTTATTTATGAAATGGATTTATCAAGTCCAAAAAAAAATGTTTGGATGAAAATTCAGTCAGATACTGAAAAAAAAAATTAATATTCCATCTTTGTCCGAAGAGAAGTTAAATTTGTTATCAAATTTAGAGGCTTCCGGCACAGTTTTACACTTAGTGACAAAACCTTTTTCCGAACGTATTGGGAAAGAGATTAACAAACGGAAAGATTTTCACATATTGTCTTTCTATAAAGAAGATTTTGAGCAAAAATCTTTAGCTGAACTTCGACAGTCGGTAAGTTTATATATATTTACAATCTATTATCTGTATACATTTAATATCTATATTTATTGCTAAAAATCTTATTCGTAGGTGAGCAAATAAAAATAAAACTACAACTTGAAGATTGTGAGGCCATCGAGACTGAAACAAAGACACAGACAAAATGTAAGGCTTGGTTTTGTTTACCGTAGGGGAAGGTAACTGCCTCAAAATTTAAAAGATGTTGTAGAACAAATGTTGATAATCCATCTATTTCACTCATCAAAGAAATATGTTACCCTACAGTCCATCGTTATAAAATTAAAGCACTAGATTATGGATGCTTACATGAAAAGGATGCTTTCAAGGACTTTTCGTCGATGATGAAAAAACCCATACAAATTTCAAAATTGAGAACATGGGTTTGTGTATAAGCCCTAAGTATTCATATTTTGGTGCATCACCAGATGGTATTATTTATTGTGATTGTTGTGGAACAGCTCTTTTAGAAATAAAATGCCCATATTGTGCAAGGGATTCTGGTATTAGAGATTTAATCTACAAAAAGTCGTTTATAGAAGTGGTTGGAAATAAAGTTACTATTAAAAAAGATCATGAGTATTTCTATCAAGTGCAAATGCAGTTAGCATTAACCAAGCAGAAATATTGTTACTTACTTAGTTGTTTGGAGTAAAAAGGATTTTACACATATTAGAATAAAATTTGATCAAATATTTTGGTTAGAAAAAAGTGAAGAGGCGAAAAAGTTCGTTCATAGAGTTATATTACCTGAAGCACTTGGAAAATATTACACAATATTGAAAAATGTGCCTGACGCTAAAACTGTGAATAAAGATGTAGATGATTGGGAGTATTTTAGTGAATTGATGTGTATGAAGAAGTAATAACTGCGGAACAAGGCCTAAACTAACAGAGATGTCAACTGTAAAAAGTCTAAATATTTATGATGAACCTGGTCCTGGTAAACCTGTTATACAAAGTGAACCCAGCCTTAGCAAACCAGAACCTGGTCCTAGTAAACCCGTAATACAAAGTGAAAATATATTAAGTGAACCTGGTCCTAGCAAACTAACTTTATATTGCATTTGTCAAAAAGAAGATGATCATGTGACACCAATGATTGCTTGTGAATCAGAAGACTGTGATATTGTGTGGTATCATTTAAAATGTGTAGGCTTAAGTACCATTCCTGAAAAATATGGATATGTAATGCATGTAATCAATAGATTAAGACAATGATTGCAGATTTGCTGCAAGATGGAATATACCGTTTCATTTGTAATGTCAACCAAGTTAAATTTACATTATTTAACTTGGAAAACAAAATAATAGGATGTCTATTAATATATTTTTGCACCTTTATCTTTTAGCGAAATTAAATAAAATATAAATATTATATATAAAATGTAAATTTCTGATGTTAGTATTAAATATCTTTTTCTTTTATTAAAATTGTTTTTTCAATTACCTATATTATATTTATTTTAATTAATCTAAACGAAACACTTGTCTTTTAGTACCTTACCTTGTGAACCGGTTGCGCAGATGGCATAGCTAAAGATATAGGTGGATGGCCCATTAGGCATATTTTATTTGTTGATTAAACTAAAATTTCATGTAAAAAAAATAAAATCCTATAATAAATTTTATCCAGTCTGAAATGTTTTTAGTTTTTTTTTTAATAGGATTTATAAACATAACTTTTTTGTGCTGGGTAAAATAATACACTGTTCTAAATATAAAAAATATATATTAAATGATTAAAATAATTAAACAAATATAACAAAGAACTAAAATAAATATTATTCAATTGGCACGATACCAGAGCATAAATTAACAAGGCAAGCAAACTACTACAATTTTATCAATTAGTGCAAAGTGACTGTCGGTTTTCTTTAAGGTGACTAAAGGAAAAGTTCCATGTAATATTTTATATTTCCTTCTTAATAGACCAATAACTCTTTCTAATGAATTCTAATGCTAGCTAATTTCCTATTCATTTCGAGATCAGTTGCTCCGAGCTGTTTTTTCCTTTCATGAACGAAGGGTATTTCACTTCTGCGCAATAAATTTTCACTGCATCGTCTATCGAAAAACCTCATCTGCCAAAATTAAATACCTAGAACTAAATTATCTAACAAATTTGAATTTTCAGCTATAAATTTATCACTGGCACGCCCACCATAAGCATTTGAAATAAACATAATTAAGCCTTGGGGAGATATTCCTATTAAAAATTTCACAGTATGGTGATGTTTATAATTTGACCAAGTTCTAGCAGACCATCAAGTTTGAGGGTTTTTCTATAAATAATTCAAAGCAATCAATAGTTACTGTAGTTTTCTTACCAAATACTGTTTTGAAACAATTAGGCATATTAAGTTGTAGATTTCTCTTTCTGGCCAATAACTAAATTTTTTAAACGCAATACAATACATGAATCGTATTTTCAAAAATGCCTGCAGCAGTGGTTCGTGGCAAAGGAATCTGTTAGCTAAATTAGTAAATTGCAAATCAAGGCGCAATTTTATCAATGTCATTAATAGTTGTTGAAATTTAGAAAGTGCTGAATGATCTAATAAATATGGTTCTACTATTTGGAAGATATTATGTACATAAATGTATTCTGGAAATCCTGTGTAATATAAAACAGATTTTTCATTGCTTTTTAAGTATTCTTCATTTAATTTAAATTTACTTATTTCTTCTCGTAAACTATAAATTTCTTTATTAGCATTCTGTAAGGCTAATTGCAAATTTCAACGCTAACTTCTGCAATTCTTCAACGTCCATAGGTTGATAGGAATTTTCCTGCAGGTGTACGTTGCTTGTATTTAGCTGTGATTCTGGCATCTGTAATTATAAAGAGATTATTATACCTTATAAAAAAAATAAGATCTCATTAAACTCTAAAAAGAAAATAAAAATTAAATTCTTGGCACAAAATAAAAAAAAATCCACTCTGGGTATTCAAATCTTCATCTGTCATTTGGTACCCTCTCAGCTCTTCTTTTTCCTCTTTGAAATCTATTTAAGCCTTGAGATTGTAAAGGGCTTGCAACGGAAGTATATCCCATATTTTTTTATGGAACCCAGTCGGGATTTGTCTCGTCAGTTAAGGATGCCGGTTTTCCTAAATTAAGTATACCTTTTTATTATACATATATTTAAATAATTAAAAAATGTCACCTGAAATAAAATGCTTAGAACACACTCTTGCATACTTTATTTTAGTTTCTGTTAAATCAGCTCTTTTGAGGGCATTTATCCACATTTGTCTTCTTCTTTCAGCTAATTTATTAATTTTTCTATTTGGACCATACATAGAGGAATTCTGCAGTTAAATTAATTTTTAAATTAACTAATAATTTATAATTATGATAGTTATTTTACCGAAAAAATTTAATTCCTTGATCCCCAGCATTACTACACAATTACCACCGCACAAAATGAAGGCATAACTGCACTTATTTTAAGAAAACTTATTTATAACAGCAATACCACAATTGTCTTATCACTTATAATCTAAAGTGAAGTTGTTATAAACTCAAAATTGTTAATTTCACTTAAATACGTTCACAATGTTCCATCTACACATTAAAAGTGCTGTGTCAGAAATAGGTTATTTTTCCTCCAGGGTCGATCAGCTGTCAAATCGTGCACGTCACCTATTGCTTGGCCTAATAATACCGTCATCTAACATTTTACCTATTTAGATTTGTACCTCTTGTTTATGAATTATCATAAGTGTTAGTTGGGTGTTTAATTTTGTTCGTGAATGTTAATTTGTCGCCCTCAGAAAAATATGTCATCATAAGATTTACAAAGTTTTGTAATATGAAAGCGTTCTTCCTCGTTGATGTGTCCTATTCTAATAAGTTTTTCAATATTATGTAGTTTAGGTGGATCATGTTTAAAATCAATATTAAAAATATTGATCGAACGATCAGCGATAGGTTTTGCAAAAGATGCTACCTTTAATGGTTCATTGATTACAATAACCTCATTATTATTTGTTTTGTTGACTCCTTCTGTCCAAGCGTAACCATTGACAGCGGTAGTCAGAGTTTCTTTAAATTTGCAAATTTGTAGAATTTTTGGTAGTGTCAAAAAAGATGGTACCTTTAATGATTCATTGATTACAATAACATCTTCATTATTTGTTTTATTGACTCCTCCTGTCCAAGCGCAACCATTGACAGCGGTAGTCAGGGTTTCTTTAAATTCGCAATTTTGTAGTATCTTTGGTAGTGTCAAAATATCATCTTTGGGGACGTTAACAGGGATTTTAATCCTTACTATTCCTTGGGCGTTAATTTTACAACAAGATGAATTTCCATGACTGAATTGCGTTTACGTAGACAATAATTAGTAATGTCCATTTGAGCACCTAGAAATTTTATAGTGTCAAAACCTACTAAACCATCGAAAAACTATGAAACCTAAATAAGTGAAATTTTATATCGATCGTTCCATTAATCTTATTAAAATAAGGAATATTAGCTCAATTGTTACAATTATATCTTTGAAATAGAGTATGTAATGTAAAAGGTACATTATAGATTTTTTCAAGAAAAATGTTTTTCAGGTATATTAGGATTAAGAGTAGATTTTTTAGCGCCTGTGTCCAGAAGTAATTTTATAGGGGAATTTTTAATTTTAATGTAGGGTAACTCTTTCTTATTCGAAACAACGTGGAATTCTACTAGGTTTCTATGTATAAATTCGCGTCAAAAAGCAAATTTTGAAGGTCATTGTCTTCTTCGAAATTTTCTGAAACGTCGTTTTGGTAGCCGCAGTTATACTCGTAATAGGTTCATCGTGATATGTATCCTCATTGGTATTATCTGTATAATTCATATCTGGGTCAACATTAAATAATTCCTCCGTGATTAAATTAGAGGAATTTAGGGGTTGATTATAAATTGGTCTGTAACTTTGTTGTCGGGCTGGAAATGTAGTCTGTGTAGTGGTACTCAAGGGCGTCGCGTCGGTTTATATTGTTGAACATTTTTATTTTTCCCTAGTCTCCACACATTAGTTGGCTCTTTGCCAAAAAATTGTTGGTGAGTAGGGAATTTACGAGGTACACAATTTTGTCTTTGCTGGATTTGAACCGGCCCATGCGCAAATTGAGATTAAGCTTGTATGTTACTTTGTGAACCCATTTGTGAAGCAATTTGTGGTCTCACATATTGATTAAAAGGCTGAAAATTTGTTTTTGCATATTATGACTTGGGCCTGGCTTAGGTGCAATTGATTTTTGATACAAACTTTGTTGTTGGGACATACAACGAATAATATTGTCCTCGATCATATATTTTAAAGATTAAGGTAGGCTAGTAGGTTTCAGTGAACGTATCATTGACTGTTAAGGTTCTCGCAAACCAACAAATAATGTTTTCATAGCTTGATTACTATAAGTGACTAATCTACTTTTTCGAACATTGCGTCATCATGCAGATTAACATAATTATGTAATGTTTAATGTGGTAATTATACGGTAATAAAATTGCAGTCCTCATTCGGTTTTTGTCTTAGGTCAATTAGATCTGATAAACTATTTTCATCACGCTGATTCCCGAAATTGGTGATAAACGTGTTTTTTATTTCTTTCTAAGTATGAGAGCTTCTAATAGAGATAACCTCTTCAGCATGGCCTCTTAATTTTGAAATAATACTGTTAAAAATATGCATATTTTGCGGACAATCGTCATTGTACGGGGATGGATCTCAGTGCGTATTTAAAACTTCTGTGGCCATAGAAATAAACCTTAATAGACGACATGCTGATCCGTCAAATTCAGGTACAACTCTAATAATTTTGTCTCAGTTATTAGTCTGGTACTCATTGTTAAAGAATTTGATAAATTAGTATTACTGAAAATATTTTCAATTATTTCTACGTCTGCTAATAAATTTGGTGGCTCTTCTGAAGCAGACCAATTTAAAAATTTGATTGGTAAATCGTCTAATTTTAATTTAAAATCTACACTTGTTTCAGCTGATGTCTCAGGAAATAATTGTGTCTGACATAAAAGGAAATAAAAGGAGAGCAAATGACTTACATTAACATCCTCATCTCTAGGGTCTGCTAACCTTTTTTAGTTCATCTTTTTCACTTAATCCTCGATGGGTCACTTTCCACAATGGAGCGTTGGCTTATGGTAACGCTCGTGCAGTAAGACAAATGTATCAAAGAAGATATCCTCAATGCCTAACAAACAAATTTTTATTAATATTCACTCCCGACTTTGTAAAACGGGTAGTTTTAAGAGGTCTACGTAGGATGATCGAGAATAGTAAGGACAGTTTGGATAGAGGCACCTGTCCTTAATGAAATTGAAGAAAAGCCTGAAACCAGTACACGAAAAATTGTGGCTCAGTTAATCATTAGCCATGTATTATAGTATGGAACATTTTAAGAGAACAGCAACTTTATCACTACAACGTATAATATGTACATTACAAGCTCTTTTGTCGAGGGATTTTCTCCAGAGAGTAGCTTTATGCACTTGAATACAAAATAAACTAGTGGTAAATCCAAGACTTTTATCCCAGAAATTGTTTACCGATGAGATGAGGCAAGTTTTTCCCGTAACTCAGTTATAAATTTTCACAACAATCACATGTGGGCTGAAAATAACCCGTTATAATTAAAAAAACTTTCAAGAGCAGTTTTTAGTAAATGTTTGGGCTGAAATTGTTAGGGATTTTCTTATTGGGAACCATTTTCTGCCTCCTAAACTTAACGGTAACCAATACCGACAATATATAGTCCTACCCAATGTCTTAGAAGATATCCAAGAAGGGAAATATGTCGATTTTGTTTTATGCATGATAGTGTTCCACCACACACTTTAGCTTGGTTGCACGTGAGTACTTGGATTAAAATTATGCCGATCGATAAATCGGGTGTGCCGAACCACAAACTTGGCTACCCAGTTCGTCCGATATTAACTCTCTAAATATCTTTCCTTGGGAGCACCTAAAATCATTTATCAGAACGTATATTTGAAGCATGACACTCCTTTCTTGAACACTAAACTGACGAAATGCCATTGTAACAATCAAATTGAATAAAATAACTACAAAAAGCACAATAAACTCTGAGTCACAGTGACGTGCTTAATTATTGTTTGTTTATGTGTCAAAAATTAATACCATTTTATTTCCATGGCACACTATATCATGCAATAAAAATATTTTACATTTTTGCGAATAAATCGGAATCTGGATCAAAATATAAAGTGTACAATATCACTGAAATCAGAATAAAATATGCTATCCTGCCAATTAAAAATATACAAGGCGTTTCACTTAAAAAAATACAAATTATGTATATATCTTTTCCTGTTAACAGTCTTGTTTTTTCTGATGACAAAAAAAACTTAGTACTTAGGACCCTGCAATTTGGTTTTTGGTTCATATTATTAACTTTAAAAACAAAAGTGTCAAATGTGATCAAAATAAAATGACAACACTTTACAACTAATTTTCTTACCTATACTAATTTCAGAAATCATACTCGATTATCTCGAGATATTTAAATTTGACTTTTTTTTTTTTTTTTTTTTTTTTTTTTTTTTTTTTTCTCTCTCAACCACTTGTATGTAATAATTTTTGTTGTTGAAAAGTTTGCCATGTATATTAAAAAAAACCACTAGTCACAAGTATCGATTTTAAGAAAGAATATGTTAGTACCAATTATGAAACATCTATGTGATGACACTCAGCCGATTTCACATTTAATTTTTATTGCTGAATTTTGCAGTTGTTCAATAATTTGAAAATGATCACAAATAGCCATAGAAATATACGTACAAAAAATGTTCGTTTTTCAATCCTATATCACATCGTTTAAAAATATACAGGATGTTACATCTGAAAAAATTGAGAAAATTCAGTTAAAAAAAGTTGTAAATTTAAAAAATCCTTTTTGGCCACCCTGTATACTTTTAGAATGTGAAAATGGCTGAGTTTTATCACACAGATATCTCATATTTGGTAGTAACATATTTTTTCTGAAAATCGATCGTTGTGATTGTAGTGATATTTTTAATATACACGTTTAAATGGTATAATTACAACAAAAAAAAAAATCGTTACATCCAGGGAGAAAGTCAATAATAATACAGGAGTGAAAGGAGGCCACAAAGAGGTTTCAAAAAAATGTTCTGATATACATGACATTTCATTTTAAAAAATTTTGCTTGATCCTGTAGAATCGTCTTGGCTCACCCTGTATATTTGAAAACAATTTCTGGTTATAGACTTTTTGTCTAGTTTATTTATGTTTTTAAAATCAAGTTTCTAGCTATCATAGAACTCGAGATCTCGAAGTCAGATGCACTATTGCCCCATCCTGTATATTATACACCTAATGGTTTTATACTAGAACATTCAAATAAGAATGACAGTATAAAATACAGAACAATCAAGCAAGTCGATGAGAAGTTTTTTAATTTCGTCAGAATGTCTATGACATTTTTTAATGAACTATTAAATTTCATGTATTAATTGTTCGATATTTATTTCCATATCTGTCACTAAAATAATTAAAAAATTTTAAAATCACGTCAAATGGCAACCATGCAGTATACGTACCGATCAAAAACCGCCGGTGTCTGTGTTGCACAAGATTTAGTACATTTATGAAGGGCCGCTTAAAGTCATAAAAACGCTTTCGGCACATGGTTGGGAACACCGTACGCTCGTCGCGTAGGCGGTGCCATTCGTCACCGACGACGTATCGTCTGTTTTAATACATTCATAATGAGTGAAGCAAACGACGATTCGTCTGCAGAGTCGGCGGCCGACTCGGCACAAAACACCTCGTCTGTTTTCAGCCTAAGTATAGGTATTTATTATTATATTATCATGTTTGGTTTAAAAGAATGGATTTGTAATACCCAATAATTTTTTTTTTCTAGAAATGCATAAATACAAAGCAATAATATGTCAGATTTTTTGAGATTAAATAATATAATTAACACTTTATTTTACTAAAACTTTTATTTAGACAGTACTACTGTATGTAATAATTATCATAATAGCTATATATACTTACTAAATACTTTCTAAAATTTAAAAATTGAAATAATGTAAAAAATCCGAATAATACAGATATAGGAAAAATAAACTATTAATTTTTCACATAAACAGGGGAATGTTATATCATCCACTTGTTATTATATCTTTTTGGAATGTAAATACATCAGGTTTGGCGATAATCAAACATAATTCTGATTTACACTTGTTTTATTAATTTATAAGATAATTCACTTGCTAAAATTATTGGTGTATAACGCCTTATTCATTTTAAAATTTGATTTTTAGGGTTCACGATCAATGTTTTAATTTTTTAAGCAGTTCACCTTTAGCAAACTATTTTTTACAGCGTAGTACTGGTAGTAAATTAGACTAATTTTCAAGGTAACGTTTGATATTACCAGAGAATAATTCTAGGTGAACTTTAAAATTTTACAAAACTGTATTAAATTAATGATCTTGTCAGGAATCTAGATGATAGGTAGTGGAACAATAAAACGAATTCTATATCATTACCTAATACCTAAAATGATTCATTGTCACCAGAATACGATCCATATATAAACAAAGTTGTAGGAGAATCTGATATCATTGAGTTTTTTATCATCTCAAAATGAAATCTGTGGTAAGGAAATACTTTTATTTCTTTCACTGAATTTATTGTGTACACATTTAACGACATAGTGTTTTTAAAATTTGCACAACATGTTTTTATATTTTAAATGGTGCTAATGATCAATTAAGTGAAGTGGCAGTGACAAATACACATCAATCTGAAAAATGTGTTACAATATTCGTCATAAAAATCGTTAATTTGATCTGCAAGTAAATGGAGTTCTTCAGTGAAAATTCCTCTATATGTTTGCTGTTAGGGTTATGTAATTAAAATTTGATTTTATTTTTTATTGAATACGTTATAATCGGTTTGTAAATATGTTTAAAAACATTTTAAATATAAAAGCATTTTTATACACAGTTAATATCGAAAATACTAAAGAACAAACAAATTATTGTTGTTTTTTTCATAATTAACTAAATACTAATAGTTATTTATGTGCCATGGGAGTAAAGTGATTGTTTTAGTCCCGGCATGAATGGTAAACACACTTTACACCTGAGGTGCACACAATATTTTTTGTACGAACGGGCACAATTTGTATTATAAAAAAAAATGTAATGTGAAAACTAACGAACAAAATTGAAGATGAAGCTTCTGTATTTTATTCCGAATTTATCCTTGTATTTAATTATTTGACAACACTTTTTATTTTTTTTTCTGTTTGATGTTTAGATTGCTAAATATTACTAATTACAAAATATTAAGAACTGTGAATATTACCTTATTAATGTTAATTTTAATTTGAAATATCTACGCGCGATTCGCCAACCAAGTTGGCATCATCTGGAGATGTTTCAATCATCTCCAAATGATACCAACTTGATTGGCGAAACGCACGTCGGAGCAATATATAGTGTTTTGGTGTTTCGTTGAAAACTACAATATCAGTGTTATCTTCACATCAAAGGTTCCAACCCACTCCAGGACTTTAAACTTAATATTTAACGAACATTAGTTCGAAACCTAATTTTCCTGTAGAGAAAAGTAGGAGCACAGTTCAAAATAATTTTCATGTAAAGGATACCGCGATGCAGAAGGCGCGCATTTTTCATATTTAACCAAAGCGTTTCTTTCAGTTTGTGACTAATAGGATTTAGTCTCCTGATACAAATACGATAGATAAATCTAAGGCAATAATTCTGGACTTTTTGTATACGTTGATCTGTGGCAGCAGTTAAACATTGATGGTAAACTGTGTCAGCATAGTTAAAAATAGATAAAGCTAAAGTTTGACATAATACAATTTTCAGCTTAATGTATAAAAGATGTCTAGAATTATATATTTTTAAACTAGATATAGGTTTTTTCTGGTAAAAAACATTACTGACACTTGGGACTTAAACGAAGAAAATGTTCTAGAGTATTTTATAAATTATTTCTAAATCATTATTAATAATACTAAAACAGTTACGTGTATGATAATTTGATTCTTAAATTGTTTAAAAATGTTGAAAAAGCGATGAGTAAATTATAAAAAGACGGGTATATATAAAACTTGGGCTCTGGACTTTTGTATACTTGATCTGGAGCAGTTAAACATTGATGGTAAACTGTGTCAGCATAGTTAAAAATAGATAAAGCTAAAGTTTGACATAATACAATTTTCAGCTTAATGTATAAAAGATGTCTAGAATTATATATTTTTAAACTAGATATAGGTTTTTTCTGGTAAAAAACATTACTGCACACTTGGGACTTAAACGAAGAAAATGTTCTAGAGATATTTTATAAATTATTTCTAAATCATTATTAATAATACTAAAACAGTTACGTGTATGCATACATTTGATTCTTACAATTGTTTAAAAATGTTGAAAAAGACGATGAGTAAATTATAAAAAGAACGGGTCATACTATAAAACCTTGGGCCACTCCACATGAGATCTATGGGATTGGAATATTTGTTTTTAAGCACAACCTTTTGTTGTTGTTCAATTAAATAATTATTAATAAATGAAAAAGTTTGTTGGTTAAGGATCCTTATTTTGAGAAAAACTGCATCATCAACTTGCCGGCGTTTCGGTAAATTTTATTACCATCCTCAGGGAACTACAAGATATAAAATTATGATACCACATACCATAAAAATTATATAAAACGGGTAACAAACAGATAAAATTACTGGGTGTCAAGAAGTATTTTACGCTTATGTATTTATATAACATAAGTATATTATAATAGGTTACAAACATAAGAACTTAGTGTCTATTGGTAATGACACGAATGAGATTCTTTCTTAACGCTAAAGTATCAAAACATACGAGAAGAGATAAAAACTATCATAGATTAAAAAGGAAAAACAACCGATTATTTGCAATACTGGCAATGTTTAATTATTTGTTTAATATTTTGTAAATAATACATTTTAAATTATGGTTATTTTTTACCTAATCTTTAATAATATTAAAATAACATGCGTTAAGGTTCTCAATGTCTTTCCTTGAATTAACTGACTTAATCTTCTTTATGTTGACAATTTCATGAAATTTTCTTTTTTCAAAATTATGCTGTTTACCTACTATTGTTGTTTCATTAAAATTAAATTCGTGATTTAAACATTTACAGTGTTCCACTAATAATGTTGTATTTATTTTATTTTGCTTTTAACGTCTCTCATGTGCTCTTTATTTCTGGTTTTTAAGTATCTACCTGTTTGGCCCACATAACCAAAAAAAAAATCCGAAAATAACGTGATTTTAGGTGATTTTCGAATTAAATAAAAAAAACTGGACATATTTTCAAAAAAGTGCCTCTTGAGGGTAATATATTGAACGTTTGTCAATCGAAAATTTTTTTCACAAAAACTAACCATGCTAGTCATGGGACCCGAACTTCTACCGACCAAAATAATTGCTAATATATCTAATATCTTATTTTTGACGGTATCCGAAGAGTCCCCTTAAGAGTCTATATCAAATGCAAGTGAAATATAGTCTCGATTTTACCACACCCCGCGCAGGCCACGATGCATATATACAGCAAAACCGAAATTATCGCGGCGAATGTCGAAGGTGGCCGATGTTTTAGTTACAGAACGGCATAGTGGAACATTTCAGATCGGGAGATGTTGAATTATTAGAAGCGGAGTACTAGCGGTTTCGTACGACATAAACCGACGAAAAAGTTGTATTGCGTCAAGCTTATAAGCTAAGCAGTAGCGAAATAAACGAATTTGTATGTCTATACGGGGGTGTTAGTTTATAATAAAAAATTTTAGTAAATATACTTAATGATAATAGAGAAACAACAGTTCATTTAGGAGGTTTTATTATTAATAATTTCTAGGAGGATTTCTAATTTCTAATTTTCTGATAAATCTTGGATCTATCACTTCTGGCAGAAGAGAGGAAAAATAAAAGTTGTTCAATTGTTTACCCATTTTTTGTTTCCAGAATTCGTCATCTCGGTGGATCTGTTGAGAATGGTAAAAAAAAATTGTAAAAATATTTATATGAATGAATCGTCGCAAAACTGGCAACAGCCATTGCTAAAAACTGTCTAAATAGGTATCCTACCACTTTGAATCGAATAAGTGTTAGATATTTTTTCTAGCAATGACTATTGGTTAATAATTAGGCTTTATACTAATTGATATTTTGATAATAATATGTTTTCGATATCTTCTGATTTTGTTTCTAATTTACTTTATTTTCTTGTTTTACATTTTTGTGATCTTTTATTTGTTTATTTATCTTATACAGAGTGACTCAAATTCGGCAGAGTACAGGGATCTCCGAAACCGTAAGAAATACGAAGTCGGTTAAATGAGGACAAATTTGCGCATTTATGAGAGCAGTAATATTCTGGAAAAAAATTCCGAAAATCCTTACACTTTTCAAATTTTTTCGAGGAAAACAAAATTTTTGACTTGTTTGTTTTTATTTTGCTCTGACTATTTGCGAAGTTACAGGAAAATTGAAAACACTTTTCAATGCAACATTTTCCTGCGCATATTGTGGTGTCATCAAAATTTTAATCCGACGTTTCGTCTGTCCTGGATCATCATCAAGTTCATTTTTTTAATACGGACCTGGATTATTTTTCATACTGTTTTGCCGCCTGTTCCAATTCTGACTTCAATGATGTTTGCAAACGTTCCTGATAAAATACTTATTTATTTTCTAATAATATTAAAAAATAAAAAAAAACCGAAATTATTTTATTTACTTTGTTTAAAAATAGCTAAAGAACTAAACAACAAAACAATTAAATCGGTAATCTACAAAAAAAATTTCCATTTTACCGTTTCTTATTAATGCATAGTATTATTTTAAAAATTTTTCCTATAAAATGGAAGTATCAATGTGTGTCATATCATTCAACTCAGAATGGAAAAGGCGATGAAATAATATGAAAAATATATTTGTATTATTTTAAATTTAAACTCCAATATTTTTATCAAATATGAAAGATTATGATGATGTTACATATATTGCTGAATCCAGAAAGAAATTTTTTAAATTGAGCTGAATATAAAGGATATATCATTTAGAATAAAAAAAATTAAGGCAATTTCCGGTCAAACCAGAAGTAAAAGATATGTATGTGACGCGCATATTTAATCAGTATTCGGAATGTCATATGTCCATTTCCGCATATTAATGCGGGGTGTAATTTTTTTTATTTTTCAGTTTTTCGGCGTTTTCTTTTTTATTCGACATTCAATTGTTTTTAATTTTTGGATTCCTTAGAAAAAAGCACATAAGTATAATTTTTTAAGTATTTTCCTAGGTTAAAAATAAAGCAGAAAAAATCGAGTAAGGTGCACTTAAAATGATCACCCTGTACATGAGGTTACTGCGCATAAAATAAGTCAGAAATAAAAATTATCATATTCACCTTTCATTGAGCCTTTCATTCTCCATATCAATATTTAGAGACGGCTAAATGGGAAAACTTTCATTTATATTAGTCTCTCTTCAGAAAGTACCGGAAATAAAAGAAAATTATTACTTTTATTAATTTACGAAAAAATTCAATTTTCACTAGTACTTACTTTTTATATTTTCTCTTTTGGGCTAATCCTCGATTTTTCGGTTTTCTGCTAGGGTATTTACGCTTATGATATGTTTTTTTTTTTTCCCATTGTTCTTTCACTGCACTAATAATCACTTTCAATAACACGTCTACTTAGGTGTACACTTGATTTAAAAAAAAACTGGTACAACTCTTGTAATCGAAAATCTTAATAGTTTAGTTGTGTGCATATGTCTGTAAATAGGGCTGGCCAGGCATGTCGAGAGGGGGGTGGAGAAAAGGTGATTTACCCCGGACCTGGGTTTTTTGGAGGAGATCGGCTTTCTTTGTGTTTTTAAACTTATTAAACCTTTCTCTTTTATTTTATTCAAATGGAATTTTAAAAAAATAATTAGGAAATAACTTTTTCAAAACATTTTCAAGCCTGCCATATTATTGTTTAAAAAAAATAATATTTGTTACGGATAATTCTACTAATGGTTGCAATTAAAATACTAACTGAATAATGATAATTCTATTTTTAAAATAAGAACACAAAAATACCACTTGAGATTAAAAAAAAATGTAAACAATGCAAACTGAACATAAAAATACAATAAAAAAAATAAAATAAATGAACTTCAATTACGTAATACAGAATTAACTAATATTTTGTCATTGCTCCATTAGCGTCTAAAACTGCCTGAAGTCTTGCAGGCATGGACAAAATCAGATTTCTTGCAAGGTTAACTTCTTGCGACAAGTTCTCCCAAGCGTCTTCAATTATCCCTACCAATTCTTGGGCATTATTTGGATGGTAATTTAATTTTCTTATATGTTTCACCATTAGTCCCCATACATTTTCAATTAGATTTAAATCCGGACTTTTAGATGGCCACGGTAACAACTCTATGTTTTTATTAAGAAACCATTGCCTGACACGATGGGCCGTATGTATGGAGCAGTTGTCTTGTTGGAAAATAAAATTATTTTCCGGAAACATCTCTATTACTGACGGCAACATAATATTGTCTAATATTTCAATATATTTAATGGAATTGAGATGACCACCACTGTTCCAACACACACCTAACCCATTTAGGCTCATCCAAGCCCAGACATTATGACTGAAAACCTTCCTAATATTTGTGGATCGAAAGTATATTTTTCGTCGTATCTAGTGGAAGGAGGCCTATATACGCGAACATGTCCATCGTTACAGGATTTAAAAACCTTTTCGTCAGAAAAGACAACTTGTCCCCTGAAGTTTAATAATGACGCCACTGATTAACGTCAAAGTGACATTTGTAAGATTATTAATATCAATCAAAGAACGAATGATTTACATAGCTAAAAGAAAGTGTACCAGTTTTTATTCAAATCAAGTGTACCCACTTTATAACAAATAAGTAAATTTGAGATATCTCTAGAATACACACGCCACTGTTGTTTACGCAAATCGCAACGTGGTTCCTAAGTGCCCGATTCTCCCTCCCGCAAACGAGTCCAGTGTATGCAAGTGCATCCGTATTTCCGAAATATCATGCGAGATGGCAGCTATTATCGGAATATAGATATGCAGTTTTTAGTTTTCTAATAAATTTATTTTCAACTAATCCAAGAGTTGGGTCACATGAATATAAACGTTACAAACAGTGACTAATGTCGGAATGTTAAAAAATTTAGATACAAAATATTTAAAATGCATGCGAAAATTTTTTGACGACTATGACAAAAAAAATTACATTCCGATATTTTATACATATTTTTGAAAAATCTTGTAAAAATCGCACTCAAATCGGATAAGTTTTAAACGAGATATTCGAGAATTATGATTTAATAGGGTATATAAGACTTAATAAAATTTACAGTATTCATATCAAATCCAATGAATTTTAAAATTTGTAGTAAGATATTATGTTGTATAGTATCGAAGGCTTTTGAGTAGTCACGCAATACCAAAATGGAACATGAACTAGACTCAATTGAGCTAAACAGATGATTTGTAATATTCAGTAATGCAGTAACGCAGCTATGCTCCTCCCTAAATCCAGACTGCTCATCTGGAAATATTTTATTAGTACCTACTGAGCTTCAACTATATATTCAATAATTTCAGATAAGATAGTCAAAATTCTTATCGATCTTAAATCATGGAAATCTTTGGGATTGTTGGTTTTAGGGAGAGGAATAACTTATGCCATTTTCCATACCATGCGCCATGGGATAAACCGAATTTTTTAAATAAAAGTTCACAGTATGGCAAATATATTTTAAAATAGAAGGAGAGCATAATAAAATCAATGTGCATACCATCTGACCCAACAGCTTTGGATTTTATATTGAACGAGTATTTACATGTCCATTTTAGCGACAGTTTTAAATGTAAGAATAGAAGTTACATTTTCTTTAATATTATTATAATAGTTAATATCATCAGATGTGTTATTTTTTGGTATGGAATTTATAAAATGATTGTTTATTAAATCCACACCTGCAAGATCAGAAGGAATATTTGTAACTTGTTTTTTATTGTAAATATTAAGTTGTTTCAGTTTTCTCCAAGTAGCATTCATATCATTTTCTGAAAATTTTAAGAAACCTTTTTTTCTTTTCTTATGGAGCTAGTTGTAATGTTTTTTTAAGTCTTTGTAATTTTGTAAATGGAGTTTTATTTTGTTTATATTTTTGTAATTCTTTATTTTTTATTTTATTTAATTACTTTATGTTTATCGGTAATTTATTGCTTATATGTTTTTTTAAAACCACATGTTTTAAGAGGTGCATGTAAATCCATCAGTGATATTCTCATTTAAAAAAATTACTTTTGAGTCTGTTATCCAAATACTAACTATTATCCCATGGTGTGGATTGTAAATGTGCATAGAGCTGCTCCTTATCAATATTTTTATATTTTTGTAACTTATTGATATAACTCCACTACTCGTCAACTCGTTACTATTAATATGAACATAAATTAATTCATGATCTGCAGTATTAGACCGATGTAGTACATTGACAATAATTTAAATCATCTATCAAAGTAAACTGTTAACAGTTATTCTTGTAGGAGTGGTAATTATATGTTTTAAATCCAAACTAGGTATCTATGATATTATAAAAATTTAAGACATTAAAAGAATTTAAATCTAATAAAGTTGTTAGTTGTCACCAAAACAGATAATTTGTTCAGATATTAGAATTAAATTAATTAGAATGTTTTCTAAATATTGATAAACTCATTACAGTTATAATTAGGAGGGAACATTTTGTTTTACCTAATTTGGTACATCCACATATTCTCAATACTTTCATTAACATCTAATGCACAAAAAGTAAATTCTTTTTTTATGTAAATTCCTACTCCTCCGCCTCTTGCAGTACCCTCTCTATTCTTTCTTACCAGTATATAGCCATCCATGTACACTGTCTCATTTGTATTTTGGAGTTAAACAGGTTTCGCTTACAGCAATAAAGTCGAAATGTACCATTGAAAAATAATCTAAGAAAGTATTAAAATTAGCTCAATGAACGTACATGACAAAACGTTAAATTATACTTAAATTGATTTTGCATAAGGTATATTTAAATTCTTATTTTTTGCTAACAAGAAACCTAACGCGTAATACAAAATAATAAAGAAAGTGTATACTTATTTAGATCAGTTGTGTATACATAAAGATATTACATATATAAAAAAATAATAAAATAGAAAATTTCACACAAAAAAGAGATTGAAAAAGAAAAAGATATAGTCAAAAAACAAAATGTACATACTACTTTATTTTTGTCCCTAATGACAAGATATTTTTAAAATTTGTATTTTTAAAACTAGAATAAAATTATTATCGGTACGCATTACAAAAATTTTCGGAATTGTTATTTTTGAATTCTACGTCGTTGTCGTATGTAATTTTTTGTGGAAGTCCAAATTATGATATGAATATTAAGAGATTATCTAAAATATCTATAACATTATTCATAGTTGAGTAAGCTTGTCCGAATCGCGAAAATCTATCTAAGGTTGTTAAAAACCATTGATTTTGTGTCATAAATGTGTCTATGCAGTGAGGTCCATAAGGAACGGTTAAATTCATTACCCACGTAATTTACAAGTTATGAGTAAAATCCTGAAACACGTCAATTGTTAATTCTAAAACGACATTTTTTGAGCATAATTTCATACCTCCCCCTTCAACCACCTTGGAGTGACAGCTACCCCTTTAAAATTTTTAAATAGAACGAGGGTGCGTGTTATAGCTCATTTGAAAGGGTTTTTAATTCTCTGTACAGCAGTCATTTTTAATGTTACTAAATAAACAAAATAACATGAGACAGTTTAAATCAAATGTTCAAACTGGGCGCCCGTTGCTTCTTGATAATAATGGATACGTTGCTAAAATTATTCTAAAACATTTTGTATCATTTCCGAGGTGATTTGTTTCATTTGTTGCCTTATTCTGCCTTTTAAATCATCGACGATATTTAGTCTGTTGAAGTAGACTTTCGATTTTAATTAAACCCTATAAAAAATAGTCAAGTGCGGTCAAACAGGGAGAAAGGGCAGGCCACTCAATTTCACCGCGTTTACCGATCCACCTATTGGGAAAAACTTGATTCAGATAAGCTCTTACTTCTAATGCAAAATGTGGTGTAGCTGCGTCCTGCTGATACCAAATATTTTTATCAATTTCATTAGGGTTGTCATCATCTGGGAAAAGTATTCTTAACTCTGGAACTAAGAAATTTTGCAAGAAATTCAAGTAACGCGCGCCAGTTAATGTGCTGTCAAAGAAATATGGTCCGATAATTTGAGAATTTATAATTCCAGCCCAAACGTTCACCTTCTCAAGATATTGAGCATTGGCCTCCATCATCCAATGTGGATTTTCTATACTCCACTATCTACAGTTCTGTTTGTTGACTATTCCATTTACGACGAATGTTGCTTCATAAGAAAAAATAATGTTTTTTTTATAAATAACGGATCATCTTGGCATCTATTTGGCATAATTTCGTAAAATTCCAATCGGAGATCAGGGTCATCGTCGTTAAGTTCTTAAACCAAATGAATTTTATATGGCGGCATTTTTCATTTTCATTTTTAGAAGACGCAATATGGACGTTTTACTAACATCATTATCGGCGGCAACTTGTTTTGTAGGTTTATGTGGATTATCGTGAATATCAAACAATATATCCGATTTCTTTTCATCGTCTAAAATGCGTTTTCTACCAGATTTAGGAATTTCTGTGGCATTTCCAAATTCACGAAATTTGTTTTCTATTCCACTAACCGTAGACTGAGAAATGCGACGGTCAGGATACTTAGTATTGAAAATTTCGCATGCCTGCTTCTGCGTTCTTTTATCACCACATCCTAATAATTCAAAATTTCAGTTCTTTGGGTAACCGAAAGACTCATTGTTAAAATAATGATCAACTTGACAATCAGCGATAAATAACTAGAATCATAAGTTTGCACAGATGTAGCAAATAAAGAGATGTAAATGTATAATTTTTTCTGATATGTAAAAAGAAACCCTTTTTACTCCTTTCTTTATGTTGGGTATTTTGCCACCTGCGTACCAGAGAAACCGACACATTTAAATTGAATATTATGACACAAAATTAATTGGAAAAGTCAGATTTGACAGATATTTGGTACATAGGTATAAAAAACATTTGATTGTATATATTACAAATACATTTTGAAATTTTAAAATTTCATTTTCTTGATGAAAAATATACAAAATTTAAAAAATCTTCGTATTGCTAGACAGAGAATTAAAAATCCTTTCAAATGAGTTATCACACGCACCCTCGTTCCATTTAAAATAAAGGGGTAACTGTAACTTCAAGGGGGGTTAAAATGGGAGGTATAAAATTATGCTCAAAAAATATCATTTTAGAATGAAAAATTGACGTGTTTCAGGATTTTACTCATAACTTGTAAATTACTTATGGACCTCACTGCATGTGTTCGAAAGGACTAGTGTCTTTTGGAGTGGATTTGAACTTAATAACATTGGGGAGACGTTCGTACTTTGAGCTTTGGCATATATCGCATGTATTAATATAATTCGTTAGGTCATCTATAAGAGTAGGCTAGTAGTAATTTTTTTGTAAGGATTTTTTTATTTCTAGTATACCTTTATGACTCATGATGGTATTGGATTTTTTCTAATTGTTCTTTGTTTTCTGTATCTTTTTTGGAAGGTATTACATTTAATTACTTTAATGGCGGAGTTTTTGAAGTAATTTTGTACTACATTACTAACTATTTTTTCAAGATCGCTTCGAAGTTATAGCGCATAAGTTTTATTAGGTTCCGAATATTCTTTTATAATTTTAGTTACTTGGTTCTCAATATTATGTATAGGAACTGTAATATTTAGTCTTGTTTTAATATTTTGATTTAAAGGTTATTCAGGAATTGACATAGTTATAGTGAGAGAAACCAATATTGTGACGGAACGTGCGGGGTAAGACGCGAGGGCGAGAAATGTCTAACACATGACATCTTCTGTCTTTTATACCGCTTACATTAAAGCGCGAACGATGATTGTTGTTTTCGTTGGCAAGCGACCGAGGCAGAGTTTAGCTTACATACTGGGATACTTCAGGGCAGCACTTCATTTTGTTACCATTTCATTCTAGCAGTGCCTTATAGAATATATTGTAAGAATAGTATTATAAGATAAATAATAATTATTTAATATCTTTTTTATTTGCTGGCGTGTTCCTGAAAATAATTTAAGGTTATCGTATTGCAGTGAATTGTGTAAGAGTGTAATATAAGTAATAATTATTTTATATCTGTTTATTACCAACAAATGTGTTTTTGAACAAAATTTAAGAAGGCATTTATCTAAAAATGTTTCGACCGTGGGAGGCCTCTATGTCTACATCTTATTGTGTTTGTGAAAATGAAAGTGATAGTGATTACAGTGATAAAGAAAATCAAAGTTCATTAGTGTTTTCAGTAAGAAAAAATTGGCTACAGTTGAACGACCAAGCGAAACAAATTTGCCTTAATGATTACAATAATCTTTTGAAGCGACGAGCTAAAGACCCTAATTTGTATGATTTAGATATACTAGGTGAAACAGCATCACTCACTAACGTTCACTGCATCCAACAATACACAAACTGCTGAAAGAAGGTGCCCTCCCAAGAAAACAACGATCCTACGCCGGTCAATCGAAAACTCTGGATCCATTGTTAGCAAAACTTTAAAGAACTTTAGTTTACGACGCGTATCAGAAAAATGATATCCCAACTATTGACGTGGTAAACAAAAAATTAAAAGAAATGGGTTATCATCTAAAATATACCAAAAGAACTTTAGGAACTTGGCTGAGAAAAATTGGATTTAAATGTCAAACTATTAATAAACGCATGGCGATTATGGAAAGTAGACAAATGGTGGACTGGCGAAATTCATATCTAGAAGAGATGAAAGAAGTCAGAAGGGAAAATAGACCAATATATTATCTAGATGAAACTTGGTATGATACTCATGACACCGTAACAAAAGGATGGACTGATGATTGCGTCCTAATAAAGGGACTCGGTTGATTATATTACACTGTGGATCAGTTGATGGATGGGTACCATTCGAGACAACTATATAAAATTCCTAACAAGAGTTCTACTAAGCTGGAGTTACAAATTTTTTTAATGGAATATGATCTCTATTATAAGGAAAATTATAATACAGCACAACTGTTGGAAGTCCTACAAACGAAAAATTATGAGAAGAAGTATATTATAGACACTGTAGCAGAGAGATATGGATACAAAGTGTTGAGATTACCGCCATATTTCTGTATTTTCAACCCGATTGAATTAATTTGGTGTAAATTTAAGAAAAATGTCAGAAAAGGAAATATTTTTCCGAAATTCAATAAAAAAAGTCGTTGAGTTCATTCAAAATGAAGTGTCGATAATTAACAAGGAAGATTGGGAAAAAAAGAATTGGGAAAGTAATTACAATTGAGGATGATTATTTAAAAATTGCCAAATTTCATATAAATAGTGGAAATAAATTTATTATAAATTTGAACGAGGATAGTAGTTCATGTGAAAATGAAGAAGAGGGTGAAAAGGGCGAGGATTCAGAGGAAGAAGCAATGTGAGGTGAGGTAAAGTGAAGTGATGTGAAGTGAAGAAGTGAATTTTGTGATATCAACTACATTATTTAATTCCATTTTCGTGCTTTCGTAGTTCAGTGCTTGAGAAATATTATTTTTCAGGATGTTATTATTTATTAGTTTTTTTTTTCATTTTGACAAAAATATATCTTTCTGTTTTTATTATAGTAATACTTTACTATCAGAATTTATTTTTAGTTAATTTATTGGGAAAATTATTTGTTTCTGTTACTATTTTGAGAGTATATTTTACTTCCTCACCCCCTCAGTGAGGAAGTTATATATTCGTGAAAAAAAATTTGAAAAATTTATTGCATTTCTGGACGAATCTCGACGAATTATGACGATACACAAAATTTCAGACGGAAAAAATTTTCTGTCTGTGTGTCTGGTTCGCGATAGCAGCTACAGTTTTTGAGATAACGATTTCAAATTTGGTACACACATTCTAGAGGTCAAGGGAGAGATTATATTCGTTGATGAGCAACATCGGTCTGTCTAAAAAAAATATTAGTGACATTCCACCAATGTGACTTTTTGAAACGTCAAAATGTGACTTTTTTTGAAACGTCAAAAAATGTGACTTTTTTTGAAACGTCAAAGTGACTTTTGAAACATCAAAATGTGACTTTTTGAAACGTCA
Organism: Rhamnusium bicolor; assembly: GCA_029963845.1. NCBI lineage: Eukaryota > Metazoa > Arthropoda > Insecta > Coleoptera > Cerambycidae > Rhamnusium > Rhamnusium bicolor. The sequence continues at coordinate 46,679 of JANEYF010005130.1, forward strand.
AAATATGTGACTTTTTTGAAATGTCAAAAATTACTTTTATTATAAACTCCACCACACGTCAATTTTACTGCGGTGAGGAAGTTCTAATCCCCAAATAACTGGCAGCGGTTTTTTGTTTTCATTTTGTTTTTAAAGGTTTCTTGTTACTTTTTAAATAATTTCTTTATTCTATAATTCCGTACCCATCCTTTTCTGGCAAGAAATGCCCATACCTCCTCACGGTTCTTGCTGGGTAGTAATAAATTATATTAAGCGAACTTGAATACTGTAACTGCTGTATATGTAGTCAATACTTTAAATTCAGTACTTTTATTTCAAGTTAATACTTTTTTGTTCAATTGTTAAATTGTTGCTAGCTAAACTGAGCAAAAAAGACCTACACTGAAAAAGTAAACGAGCGAACAATACAGTTAAATCCAGCTCTGCGTTCCGTAGCGTCTTACCCCGCACGTCCCGTCACAATATCGGTTTCCTAGACTATAATATGGGGTTCTTGTGAGATGAATGTTGAGTTCCGTTATTGGATGGATCCTTGTTGAGGTCGAGCCATATCTAATAAAATTTTAACGTTAGGTTCTAGATTTTCATTTTCATCTTGTGGATTTTGCGCAAGAGACATTATAATTAGGATTTGTTCAACTAGTCAACTGGGGGATCTAAATTTGGTTGTTGAAGTTTAAATTCATATAAAAAATCGATAATATCTTGGTCACTGTCACCTGTTTCTGGTATATCTGATTCGGTTTTGAGAGCATTTATTTCTATTAGCGAAAGAGCGTCTGCGTTAATGTTGAGTTAACCTTTTTTATAATGAATTTCAAATTCGAATTTCTCTAGTTTTAGCTGCTACCTCGTGAAGCGAGAATTGGGATCTTTTAGATTAAATATCCACTGTAGTGGTTTGTGGTCTGTGATAATATTAAATTTACGCCCGCATAAATATGGTCTGAAACTTTTGCAAAAATTTACAATACTGAGGAGTTTACGCTGTATTGTTGAATAATTTTATTTTGCAGATTAGATTCCTGGATGCATGCATATGCTATTGGCAAATCTTTACCTATTGGACCCTGACTAAGTACTGCGCCTATAAAAACTTTTGATACATCCGTAGTTAAGTTAAAAGGTTTATCAATATCCGGATATTACAAAATATGACTGTTAGTTAATATGGATTTACATTTTTCAAAAGCATCTTTAAACTCTGTAGTATGAATTATTTTCTCCTTTTTTCACGCATTGGGTAAATGGCTTAGTTATTTGAGCAAAATTCTTTATAAAGCGTCTATAGTAACCGATTAAGCTTAGAAATGACTTAATTTCTTTAACTGTTTTTGGTATGGGATATTTTTTTATTGCAGAAATTTTATTTGAATATGGTAGAATGCCTTCCAGTGTAATGACATGTCCGAGAAATTCTACATTTTTTTGTAAGGATTCTGATTTGTCAGGCTGCATTTTTAAATTCGCGTCGCTTAATTTTGAGAGTACCTGTTTCATGTTAGAAATACGTTCCTGCTAAAAATAATAATATCATCCATGTACACTAGACATGTTTTATTTTAAAGTTCTCTTAATTATCTATAACTCTATGAAAGGTAGCAGGTGCGTTTTTTAATCCAAATGGCATACGAACATATTTGTAGAGACCATTTTCAACATTAAATGCCGTTTTAACAAAGAATCTGGATTAATTTCTATTTCATTTAACTCAGAGGCAAGATACAGTGTTGAAAAGTAATTACTCTTGCCCAATTTATCTAAAATATCCGTGATATTTGGCAATGGATATCGGTCATCAATTGTTTTATGGTTGAGTTTGCGGTAATCGACTACGATTCGCCATTTACGTTTACCACTTGCGTCTATTTTTTTGGGAACAATCCAGATAGGACTGGACCATGGCAATATAGAAGGTCTTATAATGCCAAATTCTAGCCTTTTAGAAATTTTACGGTCTACTTCGGGTTTATGGACATATGGAAAACGGTACGATTTAGTGTGTATAGGTATATCTTCTGTTGTTTTGATATTATGTTTACCGCGTTGGTATTTTTTTTTTTTTTTTTTTTTATTTGTGGACCCGAAATTATGATTTTCTGTGAAATCGTACTGATAAAATTCGAATTGATCAGAGGAAACTGATATACCGTATATCGGTTTATTTAACGAAATGGATACTGTTTTAATAATCATAATAATAATTTCTCCGTGTGATATCTCTACAGGATAATCTTTTTTTAAGGTCTCGTTAGACGAAATTTCGAAAGTAAATGTATTTTCAAAAAGTTGTCGATAATAAAATGGAATTTCGAAAGACCCATTTACAAGCTGTTGATATGACAATAAATAAATCCGTTTCAATTAAATCTTTTAATCCTAGTATTCCATCAAAGTATTAATGAAAATCAAACAAAAGGAATTCTATTTGATGGTCGCTTTTAAAATCAGAAAAAACCATAATAGTTGCTCTATAGTGAATTAATTTTTCACCTAGTGAAGTTTTTAAATTAGAAAGGTCGTGTGTAATTGATTCAGAACTATAATTTCCTATGAAGGTCTTATTATTGAAATATAGCAACCGGTGTCAATTAAAAGTTTGATAGGCAGATTTTGAATTTGTACGTATGAAAGCGCGTTAACTATTGCTGAATTTAATTCTATGATGTCTGATCGTCTATCGCTGTGTCCGATTGAAAATTTTCTGTGTCGACATCGAGTTGTTAACCGTTTTCTTGATTAACAGTATAATCAATTTGATCATCGTATTGCTTTGAAGGGTACTGATTAAACGTACAATTATTATTTACAAACTTGTCCGTATAATTATCGAAATTTTGTAGATAATTAGTGTAATTAGTTTGAGAGTTTATATTATTTATTTCGCGTGATTGCCATTGTCATTGTCCGTTATAATTAATATTAAAATTACTAAAATTTCTAAATGAAGTTGATTTTTGAAAACTTCGTACATTAGATAATTGCTATTGAGTTGACATGGTTTCTTAACTGTCTATTCGGATTTGGTTTAAATACATTTTGCGGTGGTCCAAATGCTAGTCTGTTTATTGGAAAATTTTGTTTTATTTATCTCGGTTGATTATTTAAGTTGAGATGGAAATTGTGTTCTCTCAGGAAATTGGCTAAATTGCGAAGGTATGTTTCGCTGGAAACTATTTTGATTTCTAGATTGGTATTTATTTGTTTGAAAAATTTGAGTATTGCGAGGAGCTATATACCTATTGTTATTTGCAAAATTTGGTGTATAAGGCTTCAATAAAAGCTTTGGAACATTTTGCATAGTCCTATTTTGATTTTGATTAATATTATAATTGAAATTTTCTTCCTTGATAACTAATGAAATAACGTGTTCGATTGTTTCAGGTTTTCTAAGTCTATTGTTCTAATTTCGCCTTTTAGATTTCTAATAAACGCATTTAATGCAAGAAAGTCATATTGGTTTAAATAAATTAATTTTGTTGCTGAATCTAAGTGTGAGCTTGAACGAATTTTTGAATTTAATTTTCTTCTAGCAATTTTTATTCCTTCCCAAAATTCTATTAAATTTACGACTCCATTTAGGTTTATTGTTAATAAATCCTATTCGAGAGATTCTCGATCTCGTAGTTATCTGAAACTTATGCGTAACGTATTTTTTATTACTTCCCAGTCATTTAATTCTGATCTTGAATTTATTAAATTTTGAGCTTCATTTGTTAATTTGCTAGTAACTGCTAATAGCAAAAAAAAAATCGTTAAAACTTTCATCGCTAGAGTTAAACTATCTACTCATGAATGTACCACAGATACTAATGAGATTTTCTAATTTATTATGATCTCCATCAAATTGTGGAATAACGGATATAGGTATATTGGTTTAATTTGTAAATTTATTGGTGAACTGGAAGTTGCCATATTATTGCTATTTAAATTTATTGTAGAAGAAGACAGTAAATCTCGAGTGAGAACGATTGTTCAAATAACTCGTCAATCATTAAATTCAGTAATTATTTTAAGGTAATTCGAAACAATTCGTAATTGTTTCAAATAAAATTCCTTAGAAAAAAGTATCTTATTATTTCTGTCTGTGCTTCATGCTAGCATTTTTTTCAATATAAACTGGCATTTTAAATATACAATTAAAAAATTAATTTAATTTATAAACGAAAGAGATTTGTATGTAAAAATAAACAAAATACGTAAGATAAATAGATATATAGAACTTTATTTGTCAAATATTATTCCTATCTTAATGTAGCTCGGTAGCGCAGTGATCCAGAGCATTAAGTGACAAACGTAGTTCGTTTACTGCCTATCGACCGATTTTGACAAAGTCGAATTTTCAATTCAATTCTTTATTTCCAAAACACAGATACAAATAAATTATACAAGTAACTAGGAGTGTGCAAGGCAATGTACAACATATTTTATATAATATAAGATATGAATAAATAGTCCAATGGACCCTAAGTCAGTACCATATACGGCTTTTGTTAGTCCTGAAAGGCACTAGGAATATTTACGCGTCCCATTCGGATTATGTAATGCTACATCAATCTTTCAGAAGATGATGAACGGAATTATCTAGATAATATTTTGTACCGTCAAGGACTATACCTGAAGGGCTTGAAATATTAAAAAATGTATTTAACATTATTAAGGACTATGGGCTAACCGTCAAAGTTTTGAAATCTACATTATTAATGACTGAAGTAGCTTACATAAGTTATGAAATATCCTTTAATCGAGTAACCCCAAGCAAGTCTAAAATAGCAGCTGTCAAACTGTTTCCAATTCCGAAAAGTAAACATCAATTAGATAACTTCTCGGGCTTATTAAATGCTTTAGGAAATTTATACCGAATTTTGCTAGTAAAACATACAAACCATCAATAATTTAATAAAAAAGGACACCCGCTGGACTTGGACTGAAAATGACTCACAGTTAATTGAAGACTAGAAAAATATTATTTCGTTTGATATTTAATCCTAAACGTCAAACCACGATTTATACAGATGCTAATAGGAACGGTTTCGCTAGAATATTATTACAAATGACTGAACATGGAGAAAAACCAGTAGCTTACTTTAGCAAACAAACAACGAAACAAGAAGAGAACTATCCTTCGAACTCGAACTATTGGTCATGGTGAAAACACTAGTCCGCTATCGATATTATTTCATTGGTCACAAATTCACCATAGTAACAGATTGTAACTAAGTTAAAAATGCAATCTGTGGGTATTATTTTTGCAAGAAGAAAACGTAAAATACGTCTCCCTCATCTTAGAAGATGATTATCTCAAAGAGGCTCAAGATACCGATGAGAATATTAAAAATCTTAAAGAAATTCTACTCTTCGGTGACATAGAAAATAATCGGGCCATATTTAAGGAGTACTACTTACGAGGAAATAATGTATATCGGTTAATCGATCAGGGTAGAAGATGGGTGGTTCCCAAGAAATGCAGGTGGCAAATTGTCAAAGCCAATCACGACGATGTTGGTCAGTTTGCTAACGACAAAACAATACAAGATATTGGCTCTCTAAAATGAGACACTGTAAAAAATATACATAAAAGCATGCCTTTATTCATCATAATATGCCGCATGTAACCTCTAATAGGGCTATGGGACTTATTTATATTTGTTGATTATTATTGTAACTTAAGTTGGTATAGACACATTCCTATGGAATATTCAGAGAGACTGGCATTCTTAAAACAGTATTTATGTAAGCTTAACGTATCGAATCATTTGTGAATAGTATTATTTGTATAATAAACATATTTCCGCTGATAATCATAGTTTTCGTCAATACTTTAATAATATTGTCTACATATAGAAAATCTATAGAAAAATGAAAAAAAAAATTCTTTAAAAAGAATAATTTGTTATTTCGTCATTTTATTCTATGCCAAAAGGCATGTGCCGAAACAAAAAGATTCTTTATTAATGTATTTTAAAGTGATAATATATATCATAATCTAAACTATATAAATATCTAAATCTCTGCTATCAATTTTAGTTGAACATACTTCAGGAATAAACCGTTCTTTTAATTCTTAATTTTTAAGTTAAAAAACATACAAACATAATATATAGTTTATAAATATGAAATAAACTAAAAGGAATCTATTTTTTAAGGTAACATTTTTTTGGTGTTTTTGCTATTGCATCTGCTGCGGTTGCACCTTTTCAACTCTTCCGCTATCAACGCCCACTACCTACATATCCTGTGCAATATGCACCATTTTTGAATGAGGGTCAATACCGCTCTGATAATTCTGGTGCATACCATAATGATGATGGTCAATATCGTCAAGATAATAGTGGTATATATATTCATGATAATTCAGGGGAATACGTCCACCAAGATGTTCCCTATCAACATCAGGATATTCCATATGAACATCAAGAGAGTGGTGGTACGTAATAAGTAATATTTTATTATTATAATTTTATTTTTAACACATCATTCCTATGGTGTGCATTATATTTTTCATATTTTAATCTGATCCTCACAGTTTCTGGTTAATGAAAATTTATTATAGGCGGTCAATATGTGCATCCTCAACCAGTGAAAACATACGGAAATGTTCCTGGAATTTCTCCTGCTGGTGGATATGGCCCACCTGTTACTTTAAAACAAGGAAACGCTGCTGGTTTATATGATAACAAAAATTATGCAATAATTCGCAAAATTGAACATGTTGGGGAAGATTTGTATGATTATCTGTGAGTATTTTTTTGTTAAAAATAGGTTATGTAATGTACAGTATGTCCGGGGATGAGGTTTACAAGAGGTGAAATTGCTAAAACAATCAATTTTTTGAGAAAAAGATATTCTACATACAAGTTTTTGCTTTCCTAAAAAATAACATTTACATAGAGAAACTTTATGTTTCTTATACAGGGTTCTCAAAAATTATAAAAACTTGAAATTCGCTTCAAAGTAAATTGGTCTTATCGTTAATTTTGGAACAAAATGTTAAATTAAAAAGTTGTGTAGAATATTGCAGCCAGTTAAAATCCAAAATTGCAACTGAATATTGGAATGTTTGTGAAGTACAAAAATTGTTAGTCAATACTGTCAGTCAGTTTTTACCACCTTTTCTATTTAGCAAATTGTACGTAAGTATCAGACAAACAATTATGAATTTATAAAATACCTAACAATGAAATGATACCTTATAGGAAGGTATGTTTCAAAAACATTGGTTATAACTCGTAATTTACAAAAATTATAGTAATCAAACGAAATTTTGTATTTTAGTTGAATGAATTTGAACAACTTATCGTTCCTAAATTAAAAATAACGCTAATTTACTATAAGCGAATTTCATGTTTTTGTCATTTTTGAGTACCCTGTATAAAAAAAATTAAGTTTCTCAATATGACTCGTATTTTTTAGGAAAGCAAAAACTTTCATATGAAATTTTTTTTTTTTTCGAAAATTTGATTATTTTAGCAATTTCACCTCTTGTAAACTCCAACCGCGGACATACTGTATAATATAATATTTTTTAATAACATGAAATTCTTCAAAACGCCAATGCTATTTTTCAACTAGGTGTCATATAAGTAACACGCCTATTAAGAAGTTGGCATTGGCAATTTATAAAGTATCACCCACTTAATGGTTTTCATTGAAGCTAAAATTCACTAAGGTTCAGACAAACTATTGAGGCAATTGTTGTTGAGAAAGTTTTGCAAGACACAATACGAGTTTAATGTTGGATGTATATAAAATATCTATACATAAAATTTTTATACAACAAGGCTATAGAAAACATCTATGCTAGAAATTAATCTGCAGCCTCTTTTCTTTAAATGGATCTATATAATAAATATTTTAGCTATGAAACACAAAATGGAATTTATGCAGAAGAAGATGGTAAACTGGCCAATAAAGGTAAAAAAGATGAAGCAATAAGAGCTAAAGGATATTTCACTTATACTGGTCCAGACAGCATAATATATACTGTACAGTACACAGCAGATGAAAATGGATTCTTACCCCAAGCGGATCATTTGCCCACCCCACCTCCTGTTCCAGAAGCCATCGCACGATCTTTGTCGTTTCAAAGATCTATTGGAGAACTGTAATTCATTATAATAATAACAAAGTAAGCTAACTAATGTGATTCTGATTAATTTGTTAAATTATATTTATAATATATTGAAAAAGCATTTTATTATTTTATACATTAGAAAACATATTCTTATATGAAAATGTATTTTTATAATAAAGTGAAATAATCTGGAATTGCCGTTGTTGAATATTGCTATTTTGAATGAATATTCTAAGAAATCTCTGTATTTTAAGAGCTGGAACTGGACTTGTTGAGTTTCTGCGAAATTATTTATGTCTTTACCCTTATTTTTATTTTGTTTCAAATTCGATTTACAAGAGGTACCTACTCAATGTCCATTTATTTTCCAACTTAGATGGTCAATTTAGTGGTGCGTGTCATAGAAATTAGAAAATTTCAATAATTAATCAAAGCTGAACTTAAATAAATCCACTTCACTTAATTGTCTTAACATATTGTGGATGTGATACGCCGATATCGGACTTTTTGGGTGATTGGTTTATAAAACAGAATCGATTTAAGGTGGTACGTACACATACAAATTTTCATGTTTATTAATACATTGTTATACTTACCTTAATATTTCATTTTGGTGATTGATCTTATGTCCAAGGTTAGGTTGTGCCAAATGGTAGGGATCGGTAAAAGTGCATGTTTGTGGCCTATTAATCATGCGCCAACCTCCCCCATCCACTATCTTAAAGAAGATTCCCAGGTAATAAGGTCACATCTTATTGACGTAACTTTTTGGGCACATTTTGTAGTTATTTAAATAAAGAAAACATTATTATTTTATAAATCACATTATCTTGTAAATGACTATTCTTGCGAATCATCATTTGTTCGTCAAAATTTAGTTTAAATGTTGTGAAATATATCTGAACTTACATAATGTGACGTTAAATAATGTGTATACTTTGTTGTTTGGATATTTGTGCGTACGTCACAATCACAAGGTGTATGAAGTAAATAAATTGAAGTTCATCTTCGCTTTTGAGAAGTGGTGTGTATTAGAGAACTAATATTTTTTTATATAATCCAACACTGATACCCTAAATTTCATCAGCCACTACCTAGTACTTGTCAATGATGAAAGGTGATCTTCATGTTATGTGTTTCATACACCTACTAATATATTGTCAAAAATATAATTGCAAAAATATTACGACGCCGCTGAATAAGTGACAAACAAAACTGGTCAATGAAGTTGAGACATAGGTTCATAATCGTGTCTTTTTTCCACCAATTAGTAACTTTGTAACGAAATTGGAAGTCATTTCATTCCAGTTTGTCGTTGTCCATGATGAATTAAGTTTTTGCCAGTTTAGTCCATATGGCGCCACTGATTTCTACTGGAACAGTTGGTTTTGCAAATTTTTACATTAGTATCTATCTGTCTTTATTGCTCATACTATACTCTCAAATTTTTATCTCTCCAAACTATAATCGAATTTAGGTAGAAGAACACAACGGGGCTTCTTCCTTCTTACCAGTGTAGCGTTCTGAAGACAACACCTTCAGTGGTCTGGTAAAATTTATATGTTTTCTGATATTATCGTATAATTTTATGATCATCATTATTTAAAAAGTTGCTATATTGATTTAACGTACCTTTGAGGTAATTTTCATAATAATATTGTACCGTACTTATCTTAATTTACGCCTTGGGCCAATTGGCTTTTCGGTGATCAGTTCACGTTGGTTTTTCTTTAGAACAGTAATCATTAATATCGATTAGTATCGATTTTCGTGCCTTGTTGACAATTTATCTAATATCCCTCTGATATTATAGTAAGTTCGTATGCTAATTTAAACTAACTTTCGGTTATTGTAAATCTTAGATTTACCCGGCAACGGATGTCGCCATTTTGTATCGTAGTTTGTTGTTTTCTGTCTTTTTCTGTTGATGTTTTAGGTCACTTGGTTACGTTGGTAACTGTGTGAAGAGTGGTGATCGTAGTTTGGTACCTCTTTTGGAGGAAACATTTTTGTTCATAACCTTTGTGAGAATTACCTAACGTGGTGCATTTGTTTTATGGTGGATCATTTTATATCAGTGCATATATTTACCAATCAGACCTCTGTAAAGTAAGGTTTTTCTAAATTTAAAATATCGAATACCTACTTGAACGTTTACTTAGTATTTAGTTAGAAACGCTGCTCTAGTGGAGCTTTGCCTAGTTCTCTGGCAAAGATAAGTTATCTTTCTATTTGTCAGTCTGTGGCCAGACATTCTAAATTCTATTTTCTTAAAGATGACGTTCTTTTGGTAAAAAATATCTTAAAATATAATATATCTATTTCACTTTGTTTATTATCATAGCTATACCTAGTTTATTTGTTGGACTAGTATTTGTCTATTTAATGTAACTTTTATTGATACTTAAGTTTGTAGAGGGGTTCACCTTCCTAAAATATTGTGAGATACAAATCCTAGTTTGGTTAGTTTGCAATTTACTCTGTAAATTTGTGTTACCTTTCATATTTTGTCTATGTAGCTGCACAATTCAAACGTCACAGTTTTTTACATTGTTTTGCCTATAGTACGGATCTCATAAAACTCGCCCCTTTTTTTGTAAATACCTGGCCAAGAGAAGAGGATATAACTGGTGGATCGAACTGAACATTATATACTGAGTGGAGCAAGAAGACTATATTTTATATAACTGGCATTTCGTCTCAAGGGTAACTGCAGTACTGAAAATGGTGATTCAAGCTGATACCGAACCCATTCAAAGCTTAGCTGTTGGTGCATTCTTCGCAGGACTGACCCATTTGAAGTTAAGTAAGATCTTCATCCCCAATGAAATTTTATATTTGGTTAAAAGAATTTTTGTAAGAGATTTTTCTTTTAAATAACGTTATCATTTTTTTGTTTATTTTGTTAGTCTTCAACTTAAATTTTATTTTTTAACTAAAAAGAGGCTATCTGAGCCTATGTAAATTTGTACTTTTTATTCGACTTCTTTCCCAAACTGAATTCAAGGATTAAAGTTATCTTTATCTATTAAAGTAAACTTTTACTTATTTGGTACTTGCAAAAGTCCTGGCGCCCAGCCTAAATTTTGGTGACAACTCAGATCAATCTAAGCCCTTATTCACGACCTGCTAACTGAGCTATCGGTCAATAAATATAACCACCAGCTAATTGTGTTATCGGTCAGATGTCTTAGCCTGCCTAGACATACGTACTCTATATTTGCTTATCCAATTAATGCATTGCTGCGGACGCAGGTTGTAACTAATTTGATACACACGCAAAAATGAAAGATTTGTTAGTGGAGAAATTTGTAATAGTTTCATAGCTGTAGAGATGCGATTATTACGAGGCTCTGCATTAATAAACACTCTGATTGAACAAGTAAATCTCTACAACAACGTGCGCATTCTTCTGGCAGTTTCAAACGATTGGAAATTGCTCTACGAACAAACCTAAAAACTGCAAATTATATGCGATGTAACGTCATTATGGAATTCTGATGACAATTTCTGGCACTGAATTTATACATAATATATAATACATACAAATACACATTATCTAGAACCTAGATCCCACTATATAAATATTTTTTATAAGCATTAAATAACAGACTCTGTAAAAATAAATATATGTTGAATAAATTTTGGGAGCAGGGACGTCGCATCGGGAGGCCAGACTCCAATTTTTAGAGACCAGAAAATATATAATTGTAATTTTTCTAGTGAATTCAAGAAAAGTAGATATGAGAAAATATTAGTTTCATTTAGAGCAAAGCCATGAATATAACAAGAAATATATGTTTGATTATTTTCACGTCACCAAGTTATTTAACATTCCGTTATGGCGGCGTTTTAATAAATCTATAAATTTCTCTTAAACATTTTCTATTTATGATACCCATATTATTTTATTTTAAACAAAATGTTTATTTAATAAGTGAAAGTTCTAAAGTAACTTTAGTAAAATGACACTAAGAAATTCGTATTTCGAACTTAAAAAAAAATAGACTAGTTTTTGCTACAATTTAGTCTATTAATCTGCATATGATTTAAAATTGTTTTCGTTTTTAGTTATCATAAATGGAACAAGTTTAAGAGCGATTTACAGATTTATATTGACCTGCTAAAAATACTGCCTTAAATTCAGTTTAGTGGACAAAAAAGAAATGATTTTGGCCGGTTTGGCAGGGAAGTGAGTTTCTGAAGGTGGGGATGAATATCTTCCGTGATCAGTGGGGATATCGTTTATTTCTAAAAATAACCAATTTCTGAATCGATTTAAGATCAAAAGTAGGAAGATCAATTCGCTAAAAAATTGTTAACCGGAAGATGGCACCGTTTGCATTCGCGAAAAGCACGGTAACTTTTTAATGAGATAATGTCAAAACCTGTTGTCGGACAGTTAGTGGTCGATGCTGATAAAAATAATATCGATTCGTGATATAATCGAATTTATGAAGATCACGAAAAATCGGTTTTTTAAAAGAGGAAATAATCGATTTCACATAAAATTGATTTTAGATCGGCATCCTTACTGTTCGGTATTCAGGCAGTTTATATCGGTTCCCACTTTAGACTCTAGCAGTCAGTCCTTGAACCATCAGCCATCAGACATTTATTAAGTTTTGTAGTGATAACAATCAGCACATGTAGTTTTACTAAAAATTGTTAAGTACAGTAATCCACGTTGGGATGCCATATATGTCACGTTAAATTAAAAAGAAAATATTATGTACTATTACATTACGTAGTACGAAAAACTGAACACCTTACCAATCCTCAGCTAACTTGTTATATCTCAGGTTGGGTTACTAGTATCATACAGGCGAAACTGGTACCTTCAACTTCTCAGTACTCTAAATACAAGAAATAAACACTTAATCAGAAAATTTGGTATATCTTACCACACTTTATATTTTTATCGAAACCTCTTCTAAGAAATTAAACAACATAGGTTTGACATAATATTTAATTACATCAAGTCAAGTCAATAGCACAGTCAAAAATTATCTGTAAATAGGTATCTACAGAAATCCTTACGTATATATTTCGAATCCGATCCTTTAACTTGTCTATTTTTATATGAAAATTTTAACGTTTTAAATATATAAAGGAAATTTTCTCTTTAATGTTTAAAATTTTTTTTGAGAAGCTCTACGAGTGTTGCGGCTTTTAGACCTTTGTCAAGAGTACAGGGAATGCTTAATAGTAAAATTTGTCCACGTTGCTTATATAGGGTGAGTTTTAAATGCGTAGTTATATTTTAACCCCTCAATATATTTCGTCGAGTACAACCGATTGGCACTGTCAAAAACATTTTTTTTCAAAAAAAATATTGCATTTGTGATACTTTTTTCGTCCTCCAGCAACTGACATTTTGTTGATGGTCACTGGATTTCCCTCTAAACACCGTTTACAGAAATGACGTAACTGAAGGCAGTGTTGCCACTGCCAGTTGATCACAATTCTATTTTAAATTGGTACACAACTGGTAATATGCGGTTTGAATTAAATTCTAAAAATGAAACAAAATTGAAAATAATCATTTTATAAAGAAGCATCTACTTTAAGGAACAGAAAAGCAGATTTGTTTACTTAATACGTGAATAGCACAGCATCAGCTGGCTACATCTAAATAAACTACATACCCAAGTACACAGCAAAAATAAATCACTAATAAGAATAAAAAAAATGGAAGCGTTCTTTTATGAAATAATAAAAAAACAGTATGAACCAAGACCCACTCTTGCGAAATTAACTTGGAAGAAAACGTATTGTTTTCCTGTAAAATATTTTTAACAGTTGAACTTAATTATTGTAGTGACAAGCAGAATAAAATTATGTTACAGAAGGGAGAAAGGCCCGCAGAACATTCAAAAAAGACACAGCACAAAGAAATGTTTTAAGAGTAATCTATCTTTTTCTAAAATAATTTCGTAATCTAAACGAGTATTTCTGCGCTACGAACGCCTCGAAACATGTTTACTAAAGTTACTGCTGATTGCTGATTGGTTGAATAAAAATTTCCTGTTCTCTCGTGATTGGTTAAATTAAACTGTTTGCTTACATTTAAAGCACGAAAAGTTGCAAGGCAACGACAAGTGAATTATGTTACTTTTAAAACGAGCATTAGTTGTTCATTTGTTTATTGAAATACCGGGACACGTTCAGTGCCAAACATTATTTAACAATTTTTAACATTTTCTGCCACCAATGCGTTCAGTGACATAGAAAAGTGACTTAAATACAGCTATGCCTGCGTTCAGTGCCGAATATTTCGTTGCAATTTTAGTTAAATTTTCAACAGTGGTCTAGGGGCGTTGCATTTTACACACCTTCGATGTTGAACAAACCATGTTGTCAACTCGTGCTCTCTGACAAAATTAGAACCAAAAAACCCTTTGCAGAAAACAAATTTCACAATTTTTATTTCAACTTAGCTATTAATTTAATTGAGGAAATTTAGTTTGTAAAGGAAATGGTATTTTAGGTTATAAACTTCGAGGAAGAAAATTTCATTCTTCGAGTTGATAACGTGGTATGTTTACTCTTTCTTTTTGCTTTTGGGATGTTGAAGTTATCTATAAGTTTAAAAAACAGGGAATGGTAATCCTCAAAATTATCATTCAACGATAGATGTCTTTACATTTAAAAAATTCGATATTTTAAGGTTACGTTTTGTGTGACATTTTAGCATCGCAGAGTTCAATGAATTTAAAATTTAGCGATGTGATACACATTATACCGACAACCATCGTCAACAACACCGAGGGAGGGCACTGAACGCGCCCCTGCATAGAGGAACAAATTATGATAATGTACTAGATTTTTGAAATAAGAGGTGCCCATGTATTAAAAATTATTAAATTGTACTGAATCTTGTACAATTGAACTATAAATTACTGGCAGCACTAATAGACTGGACGAAACCATAAAACTGAGCATGATTTTCATGTGGTCAGATCGGACTGCGAATAAAATCGAGGAAGACGAACCCAACCTATTTCACAATTGTAGTCAGGCACGTCATTTATAAGAGTGAGCAGTTATTTGGTTTATTTGATTTTTATTTGTCCATCGTTAATGCTACTGTTTTGTGTCCGGGTTGTTTAGAATACGATATAAAATGTCTAGTAATGACGCTGCAGATGAAATAAGAAATAATGCTGACTTAGGTCCATCTAGAAAAGAGTTTAATGTTATTGTAATTCTAAATCTGTTCCTGTTCAATTCTACCGTCTAGAGATGATATTTTACAAGTTGTTCGCTGTTAAAGTAGAAATTATTTCTTCAATAAAAAACAGAAAAACTCAACCCATATTTAACAACACAAACCAGGACAAAAATCAAAAGAATCCAAATAAAGACAAAATATACATATCGGCACCATACATACCACAAGTATCAGAAAAAGTTCAGAAATAATTAGGTAAATATAACATACAATTAGCACACAGAAATGATAATAGCACAAAAATTAAATTGTATTCAAAACTAAAAGATCCAATAGAGAAATTAAATTAAACCCATTTATAAAATTGATTGCTCAGATTGCGATAGGTGTTACATTGGACAAATCCAACAATATATAAATAAACGTATAAATCAACATAAATTATCAATTAGAAATTCCATAGCAACTCCTAATTCATGTAGCACAGCATTAACTGAACACGCGATAAATAATTCACATAATTTTAACCTTCCGGATACAACCATACTGCATAAAGAAAGAAATACCAAAAAACGCATGTTTTTGGAAATGGCCGAAATACAAAACAACAAAAAAACAGTAAATTATCAAACAGATATAGAAAATCTAAGTAGCACATATCGCAATCTTATTCAATAGTAACAATTTTTATACATCCTGTATATGTGCTAACTGCAAAACCTCTTCTCAACGGCTATCCAATATCATAAGAATGTTGACAATAACTCTTTCACTCGGACCATCAATATAAGGTATACTATCAGCTGTTATAATTACCTACTCTTAAAAAAGAAACACATCAACGACGACACCAAATACTGATCATTCTCTGCCTAACTCGTCGAACTACACGTACACACATACCTACCAAATAAAAAATTATGAAAAACAAAATAAAACCAGCCCATACAATGAAAATAAAATAGGAAATTCATATTAGGTAAGAAAACATTTTTGTAGATATATATTCTATCACTAATCTAATTTACGACTTATGTAAAACCATTATTTTTAGCTTTTAACCTTGAAAAAGTCCGAAAACTCGGACGAAACGTAGGATAAATTGTTCATGTACCTGGCTGGAAGTCCTCTAAAAATAAAAATAGGAAATAAAATTTTTTCTGTTTTTTATTGAAGAAATAATTTCTACTTTAACAGCCAACAACTTGTAAAATATCATCTATAATCTAGGTCCTTGAGGCAGTGACCAATATATTTATTTACGAAAATAATGGGATTCTTTGAACAAATACAATCGAATTTTGGAACTACAATCAAGAACAAATTAAAACAATTCACAAATATCAGCAACAAAATTGTAAAGGTAAGTGAGAGGATCAATTTTCTAAAAAGGAGTAAAAGTCTACAAATTATACCTAAATTCATAGTATTCAAAACTGCAAAATTCGTCTTTGTTAAATGGAGAAATCAGCATTCCTTTAACACACATATCAAAATATTCAAATAAAAATTCTTTCTTTATGTATAAATGATGCATACACCGAACTCAACATTTTACATTCTAAAATTAAAAAATTAAAAACTGAAATTGAAAAAGTATTACCTCAGCAAACTATTATATTGTTTTTACAAACAAGACTATATCAAAATAATAAACCTAAAAATTCAGTATATTCAACGCACGTTAAAAAAATTAGAAATCTATCATCTAACACACAAACTAACAACAATTACCATTGTACAAATAGTAATCCAACAAAAATAGGCAACAATGGTATATGTGGTAATAATCAAATTAACACATATAACGAAAACTGAATTGAAAATATTTCCAATATTAATATCCCCGACCATGTTATGGAATTTCTTAGTATCGACCCGAAATTTAATATAGATACCGCAAATAAAAATAACAAGATATTACAAAAAACTAAAATGGTATCTAGTATAGATAATGAATTGGAAAACGTACATACATTTGAAAGAAATTACATCAGAGCCAGTACCTGTAATATTTTAACTAATTATAAAACAAATTACACCCTAATCAGAAACATAGCAGTTTATACAGTAATTTAAATAAAACTAGGAGCTTTTTAAAAAACAATCCAAAATTAATCATAACAACTGCCGATAAAACTAATAAAACAGTCATCATAACACAAACTCAATATTTAAATAAGATGAATGATTTATTAAGTGATAACAGCACGTACGAAAAATGTAATGATAAAACGCGAATTATCCAACAAGAAAATAATACAATACTTAGGGATCTCTGTAAAAAAGCTTTATTGATAAAAAAATATATAATAGATTAATATCACATAATGGAATCTCACCAAAATTATATGGTTTACCAAAAGTACACAAGCCTAATATACCATTGAAATCAATATGTAGCTGCGTACAAGCACCGAACGACGAACTTTCAAAATTTCTATCAAATAGTTTAACAAATGTAGTAGGGAAAACTATTTATAGCTTGAAAGACTCCTGGGAGTTAAAAAAATTTATTGATGAAACAACATACCGGAAAACTATATATTAATCTCTCTTGATATTACATCACTATATACAAATATACCAATAGACTTGACAATAGAAGCCATATAAAATAAATGGAATGAATATCAAACAATTTACAAGCATAGAGGAAAAAGGATTTATCTCTACCATAAAATTTACATTAAATTCAACATACTACTCGTTCAATAAAACCTTTTATAAACAAACAGAAGGACTACCTATGGGCCAACCACTTTCAGCAGTGTGTGCAAATTTAACTCTGGAATATCTAGAAAACCAACTAATACCGACACTCAAATAAAATTGCATTTTATAAACGATACGTACACGATTGTCTACTATGCGTTAATAAAAATGAAATATAGTACATAATACATAAATTCAATGAACAACACAGGAAAATAAAATACACATTAGAAACAGAAAATGAAAACAAAATAAACTTCTTAGACCTGACTTTAATTATTAGATCTACCAGTAGAATTAAAACCAATTGGTATTAAAAAAGTATCAGTTCGGGACGATATACCAACTTCCAATCAAAAACCAGTTATAAATACAAAATTAGCGTTATAAACAGCCTCGTGGACAGGGCCATTTTACTATCAGATAAACTGTTTCACAAAGAAAAACATAATTAAAATCAAAAACATTCTTTTAAATAACTTTTACCCGCCACCTTTTATGAATAAGTATATTCAAAAGAGAATACATATAATAAATAATAAAAGCAATAAAAATCAAGTTGACATAGATTTACAACTTAACTGCTTTGGACCCATATTTAACAACACAAACTAGGACAAAAATCAAAAGAATCCAAATAAAGACAAAATATACATATCGGCACCATACATACCACAAGTATCAGAAAAAGTTCAGAAAGAATTAGGTAAATATAACATACAATTAGCATACAGAAATGATAATAGCATAAAAAATAAATTATATTCAAAACTAAAAGATCCAATAGAGAAATTAAATCAAACCCATGTTATTTATAAAATTGATTGCTCAGATTGCGATAGGTGTTACATTGGACAAACCTAACAATATTTAAATAAACGTATAAATCAACATAAATTATCAATTAGAAATTCCATAGCAACTCCTAATTCATGTAGCACAGCATTAATTGAACACGCCATAAATAATTCACACAATTTTAACTTTCCGGATACAACCATACTGCATAAAGAAAGAAATACCAAAAAAACGCATGTTTTTGGAAATGGCCGAAATACAAAACAACAAAAAAACAGTAAATTATCAAACAGATATAGAAAATCTAAGTAGCATATATCGCAATCTTATTCAATAGTAATGTGGTGTATTTGAATTTTAGTAGACTGTATGGATTTCAAGATAAAGTATAAAATGACTTACCCTTAACGGCAGTTTTAATCATTAGTATGTGTCTCACTCGTGTAGTGGGAAAAAGGTAAAGGAAGGAAATTTGGAACAAGCTAAATGAGCGAACACACTTCAATTTTTAGAATGCACAGTATTTTTCTTCTAAACACTATTTAATTGCGGATGAATTTATGCGTTTTTAAACCGTCGGTTTTACTCACAACTATGCGAATATGCTTTCTTTTCTGTCCGTCCCTCGGCAGAAAGAAAGGACGAGTTTTTTTGCGGCAAAAACACTCGAATAAAAAGAATAATCGCTATACAGAGTGTTTTAATATAAACGGCCAAAACATCCTGCTCCCCCCCAGATTGAATGCGAATTCAATATGCGAACAAAAAAAAAATCAGGTAGAATTTTATCAACAATATGATACCTAAGTAACCAACAAATTTAACCACTTAACAAAGAAAATAAATAAAAACTCTAAATATATTTAAAAAGGAAAAAAAATTGTAGGCAAAACTATTATACTTGTCAAACAAAATACAAGTATTATGACTGATTAGGAAGTGGACATAGTTTTGCCACTGGTCTAGTGTAAGAACTATTTTTTGTTCTTACCACGGCCACTCTAGAGATGCCATCTTTACCAGGATATAATTTCTCAATGATCGCTAATGGCCATTGTAGTGGTGGAATGTTATTTTGTATAATTGCCACGATCATACCTATTTGAGCTAGATTCGTCGGGGTATTCCACTTTTTGTCTGGCTTGGAGAGTGGAAAGGTATTCAATATGCCAACGTTTCCAATAATGTTGTACCACTGAATCTAACAATTTATAGCGATTTAAACGATTAGGGGATTCTGTTAACAAATCTTCTGCTGGAAGCGAATTTAGCGGGGATCCATATAAGAAATGTGACGGCGTCAGTGCTACTGGATCCTTTGGATCAGAACTCAAAGCACACAGGGGTCTGGAACTAAGTAATGCCTCAATTTGAGTAAGTATAGTACTAAATTCTTCGTAATTTATAATTTGGTTTCCAATTACACGAGATAGGTGTGATTTAACGCCTTTTATGTTTGCCTCCCAAATTCCGCCGATGTGAGGGGCCGAGGGAGGATTGAATTTCCAATCGATTTTATTATTATTAAGTTCTTGAGATAGGGCATCTGCATATTGTTTTGACTGCGTTAATTGGTAAATTTCGTCAAGTTGTGCTTTTCCTCACAAAAAATTAGTACCTTGATCAGAAAACAAAGTGGTACAATTTCCTCGACGTGATATAAATCTTTTGAAAGCCGCAAGAAATGAATCCGTGGATAAATTACTTGCAAGTTCTAAGTGAACTGTCTTAGTAGCAAGGCAAATGAATAGACAGACATATGCCTTTTGGCTTTTAATACCCCGGTTTCGACCTAATGTTATATAGAAAGCCCCTGTAAAGTCTACACCCGTCGATAAAAATGCCTTTGCTTGATTTACTCTTTCAGAAGGTAAATTCGACATTACAGGGTAATTAGGTTTAGGATTTAATCTAAAACAATGATTGCATTTCCAAATACGCTGTCGAATAATACCCCGAGCTGCTATAATCCAATAATTTTGTTGTAATAATGATTGTAACAAATGGGTACCAGTATGGCAATACTTTTTATGGGTATAATCAATCAACAAATTAACAAAAGGGTCTGATTTAGGTAAAAGAATCGGATGTTTATGATCAAAGGCAACATTTGCATTCGACAATCTTCCACCTACTCGAATTACATGATATTTGATGAACGGATTTAATTTACGTAGGAAATTTGATTTTAATGGTTTGTTTTCGGAAAGAAGCTTGTACTCTGAATGAAAATGACGTTGTTGTACAGCTCGAATTAATGTATATTCAGGTTGATCAAGGTCAAATTTATGTATTGTATTATTGCAAGGAAAAATTTTTAGGAATTTTAATACATATATGGTAGAATGAAGAAGCTTGGTCCAAGAGGAAAAATATTCTATCAAAATATATAAAATATAACGGGGAAATGGTCGGTTTAACTACAAGATAAACTAAATTCTCTTCTTCCGGAATAGTAAATTCATTATTACTGAATGACTTAATAGGCCACTGGGAGGGATCTAACAACAACCATTGGGGACCAGAAAACCAGCAGGGATGATTTATCAATGAAGCAGGGGAGAGACCTCTAGAAGCACAATCAGAAACATTCTGTTTACCGACTACAAAATACCAGGGGGAACAAGGCAAGCAGGTTTGCATTTTAGCGACTCTATTTGAAATAAAAAAGGTTTCCACTTTATTGGAGATGAATGGATCCAATTCAGTGTAATCATAGAATCAGACAGAGCGAATATTTGATCAATATTTTTTCGAGGGGAATAGGTATCTCTGGTATGCGATATCAACTTGGACAATTGTACTGCTGGACAAAGTTCTAGACGAGGTAGAGTGACTTTGGACATTGGAGCAACTTTAGACTGCGCACATAGGAAATTTACACTGACATGACCTGTAATATCAGTGGATCAAATATAAATGACAGCAGCATACGCGCTAGAACTAGCATCAGCAAATCCGACAATATCTACAGTGGAATTTTCGAAAACTAACAAATGACGGGGAATTTGTAAACTATTCAGTAGTGTAAGTTCTTCTTGAAATTTCATCCATATATGAAACATTTCTTTGGGGGCTTCTTTATCCCAGTAAAATTTTAATTTCCATAATTTTTTTATCAACAATTGTATAAAGAGAGAAATGGGTGCCAAGAAACCTAAAGGGTCAAAAATACGTGCTACTAATGATAACATATTTCTTTTTAGTGCAAGGCGATACAGAGACGGAAATTTTAAAACTAAAATTATCAGAAGACGGGTTCCATTCTAAACCTAAGACCTTTAAACTTTCTTTGTCAAATGCAATGGGCGTATTTAATTGTAAGAAATCAGGAATTTGGGATAATAGCTCATTTGAATTTGACATCCATTTTACCATTTGAAATCCACCATTTTCAAATAGCTTCACTAATTGGGTATGAATGGTAACAGCATTTTTTATATCGGGTAAACTACAAATTAAGTCGTCCATATATAAGTCTCGATGAACAGAAGTCACGGCCTGAGGGTATCGCGAAGATTCATCTTCAGCCAATTGCTTTATGGTACGTAAACCTAAATATGGTGAAGACTTTACACCAAAGGTGACAGTATTTAATTGATAAATTGAAATAGGATCACTGGTATTAAACCTCCACAAGATTCTTTGATATTGTCGATGTGCCTTGATAATATTAATCTGACGATACATTTGCTTAACGTCAGAAACCATTGCTATGGGAAATAATCGAAAGTTTAGCAATATTGTAACTACATTATTCTGTAGTTTCGGTCCTGTGCACAAAACGTCATTTAAAGAAACACCAGAATCGGTTTTCATGCTAGCATCAAACACTATTCTACAGGGTGTGGAAATACTTTGTTTGAAAATACAATGGTGAGGAATATAGTAGCAAGAGGACACATTAATTTCCGACTTTGCCACTAAAGACATGTGGCCTTGATCTAGATAATCTTGGATAATAGAACAATAAGTATTTCGAAGCTCCACATTTTTTTTCTAATCGTTTTTCTAAAGAAAATAACCGAGTCTGAGATAAAGCAAATGAATCTCCTAAATGAGTCGGATCGGCTTTTAAAGGGATGGGCTACTTCATATCTCCCAAATGAATTTCGACTAACATTTTCGACAAAATAATTTTCACAAATGGAATCTTCAGATGTAGGAACCGGTGGGGTAAAGTCCTCTAGTTCCCACATTTTCTCAACCAGGGATTCTAAGTTTAAAAAAGAACAATATGTCTGTTCGGAGAAATTTACTCGAAGAGGGGGCGGGGCCTAAAATTATGTATCCGAGTGTGGTTTGAATAGCAGTTGGTGTACCATCAGCTCCAGTTACTCCCCTTATTTGTGTGAATAACGAAGCTCCCAAAATGCCATCAATCGCCCCTGGACTATGGAAAGTAGGGTCGGCCAGCGGCAAGCCATTCAAATGTTTTAATAAATTGATATTTATGGGTACTTCTGGCAGGGATTTAGTGATTTTGTCGACTAACAAAACTTCAATTGGATATTTAACATTTGAGTCAAAATTAGATTGAATTATAAGATTAGCTCGACCTTTGAGCGGTTTTATTTTATCACCTATTCCTACAATATTCAAGGATATTTTATCGTATGGCAAACTTAACTTTTTACAGCAGCCAAATGTCAAGATATTAGACATCGACCCGCTGTCAATTAAAAATCTAAGATTTCGTTTTTTATTCAATTTATCCAAAACTTTGACAATTGCAGTACTCAATAATACTACTTGGGGTTTATTGTCCTCATTATTTATTTTAGTACACAAAGTATGAATTACGTTATTTTGACTGGTAGATGGGACACTATATTCTGGATTATTATTATTAGTTGGATTACTATTAATTGTCATTCTTATGTCCATGTTGCGGTTAATTTGATCATTTCTATGTAACAGAGTATGATGTTTGGCTTTGCACTTAATACAACTAAATTTAGAAGGGCATAAAGACACTTTGTGTTTATTAGAAAAACAGTTGATACACAAGTGGTTCTCTTTGACTAATTTAAACTTTTCCAGGTGAGATATATCTTTAAAAAATGTGCAACCTTTTAATAAATGAGCATCTTTATGACAAGCAAGGCATTTACGACTACTATCATTGGTTAGAAATGTTTTGAAATTAGTATTTTTTAAGTTATTACTACTATTTAGGTTATGTTGAACTGGCCGAAGTTTATCATGTTTCACTATTACCTTACTCTGTTGTCGTATAAATTTAATTAACTCCTCATAATTAGGCAAATTTTCATCAGAACGTACTAATTCAAAATAATTGACAATTTCTTGAGGTAACTTTAACATAGCAATATGGGTTAAAATATGATCATCTAAATTTTCTAACCGTAGTCGTTTTAGGGCCATAACATTTGTATCAAATTTTTCAAGAAAAGTTTGTAGGCCATCAGGGTTATTATTGTTTAAACTACGAAAATTTAGTAATCGGTCCAAGTACAAATTTAATAAAAATTTCTTGTCGTGGTACGTGTCCTGCAAAAGTTTCCAAATGATCTCATAATTATCTGGAATCGCTTCAATAGCATTACATGTTTTTAGAGCTTTACCCTCTAAACTACCTAACAGAAAATGCAATTTTTCAGCATCAGAATACTCGGATTTAACATAAACTAAGTGTTTAAAATTTTCACAAAACAGAGGCCATAACGTTAAATCTTCACCATTAAACTTTACTAACTGAATATTAGGCATTTTTAGTTTTGGTGTACCAGAACTATTATTATTACTAAGAATACGCGGAGGAATTGGGTTAATAAATTGCTTAGCGAAATATTCAATATGATCGCATAAATCTTCAAAGGCATCAAGAATTCCATAATTAGGGGGGTCATCGGGATATAGTTCTTGTTTAACTTCAACAATTTGTTGAACAATTTCTCGATAATCTAACATTGTTTTGGATAAGGTCATATAACGAATGTTAAAATCTTCTAATTTGGTAACATTCTGGCTATCAAAACAACGCTGAACTCGTCTAAAAAGATTTTCACGTTTAGCAGTTAACCTCTCTAATTGTAAGTTTAATTCCTGAGTTGGTTTTGGCATATTGAACTTAATTTTATATAATTGGTCAACAAAAATAGAATACCTGTTTAAATAAAATAAATTAAACCAGCAAAAAAAAGTATAAGTAAATAATAAATAATAAATTATGGTAAATAATACTGAGTTTAATTAATAAATAATTTACAAAGGAATATAAAATAGGTATGTTTATCTGTAAAGATAGCGCATCAAGTTATTTGAAAAATTAATTTAAAACTAGGTTTCAATTCTCTTAACTATAACGAAATTATGAAATTATAGTTAAGTTTATAATACACTATTCACAAATTAATTAATGAATAAATATTGGATTTGGAAAATCTAAATTTACGACAAATTTATTCCGTTTCAACGCATAAATATGGTATGTAACTAGGCTATTATCAATTTTCCAAGTGAAAACTGACCCGAAATAAAATCAGCCATTAAATAGATGCAAAAGAAAAAAATAAGTCCAATCCGGCTCGTATGGAACCAACAATGTGATGTATTTGAATTTTAGTAGACTGTATGGATTTCAAGATAAAGTATAAAATGACTTACCCTTAACGGCAGTTTTAATCATTAGTATGTGTCTCACTTGTGTAGTGGGAAAAAGGTAAAGGAAGGAAATTTGAACAAGCTAAATGAGCGAACACACTTCAATTTTTAGAATGCACAATATTTTTCTTCTAAACACTATTTAATTGCGGATGAATTTATGCGTTTTTAAACCGTCGGTTTTACTCACAACTATGCGAATATGCCTTTTCTGTCCGTCTCTCGGCAGAAAGAAAGGGACGATTTTTTGCAGGCAAAAACACTCGAATAAAAAGAATAATCGCTATACAGAGTGTTTTAATATAAAC
>JANEYF010005132.1:0-34854 GCA_029963845.1 Rhamnusium bicolor
TCCTAAAGCTGTGACCCGTATATTGCTCAGAATTAGATAAGTTAAGGTATTTAGCTATAATACTTGGTATTTTTGAAAATATATTAATACCAACTCGTTGGACCGTACATTTTCTCTTCGATATTGAAGAAAAATCCCTTTGTGATTCACATGAGTAGGCGAACAGCTGCATATTTATCATAAATATTTAGTTGATTTATTCTAGTAACTGTCTCACCAATTACGGCAAAAGTCCTTTAATTGTGGGTCTTCGAATTAGGTACTTTAACAACCAGCATGCAGTCTTTTTCTCACAATGTCATCAATGGTCACATTGTAGAGTTACTTCGACGAAAAGCGCCAGCCAAGCCCATTATTAATACAACTCTCAACATTAAAACCTTTTCATCTGGTGTTTCTAGTAAAAAAACGTTCGACATCTGCTCTGTCAAAAACTTTAGATTTCTTAGCCCTATCCCCAGTGGATTGTCTTTTCAAAAAGCTTTTATTTTTAATAATTGGATACATCTACATTATTCTTTATATTCAAAACTGCTTTAAGCATCGAAAATTTTGACCGGAGACTTGAACATTTTAAAGATTTTGCTTTTTCAGATAGATAAGTCAAAAGAACAGACTCAGATATGTTACTCACAGTTTTCTGCTTACACCAGTGCATAAATAAATCATATTCTTTTTCATACAATTTTCTAGATTTCGCTGGTAATAAATCTAAAGTTACAGCAGTTGCTTGCTCCCTGATTTCCGGAGGAGTACCAGGAATAAAATCTTCCTCACTGTCACTCATTTTGTTCAAAATAATAATTATTGTAAAGTAGAATGTGTCAAATGCGACGTTTAAATCGTTCAATATTTAGTTGTTTTATTATTGATTTCTATGGAAACAGCAATAGAATTTAGTCATTACGACAAGTTAACTTAGTAAATTTGCCGTATTTTTAAAAATTATACTGTTTTCTAATTTCGAATGGCGATACAAAAAATTTTGTATATAACTCGAGACTAAAATGTGTTTTTTTTTACTTGTGTGGTTTATGTCATTCGCCTTCGGCTCGTACTATAAATGCCCCACTTGTAAATTTTTTTTCAATTTGTGGCAATTTATAGTTATTTTATATATTTTCATGAGGTATAATTATTATAATCAATTTTTACTTTGATATGATACATATATTTATATTGTAAGTGATTCGCTTTTCTCCTATTTATTTACCTGCTTCCTATATGCGGCGCCTCTGGCAGACAAGTCAGATTGCGGCAACCCGTAAGCTGGTTTGTTTACGATCTGCCTGCCAATCAGAACTAACGAATGGCCGTCGTTTAACACCCTACAATTTTAATATAGTAAACAGTGAAGTAAACATTGATTTTACAATACAAACTGACTGCGACTACATTGAATAGTGTACGGATTTGCACATTCATAAATACGTTTTCAAGGTAAAAGCTACTACTGCCGTTAATTTTACTCATTAATATAGTAGGAGAAATTGCTATAGTGAGGGGACGTGCGGGGTGAGGGCGGAAATGTCTAACATGACATCTTTTACACCGCTTACATTAAAGCGAGGAAGATAATTGTTGTTTTTGTTGGCACGCGACCGAGGCGGAGTTTTACTTACATTCTATGATAGTTCAGGTCCGCACATAATTTTGTTACCGACATTTCCCGCCCTCATTAGCGTCTTACCCCGTACGTCCCGTCAATAAACCGTTTTCTCGTACTTTAATATCTTAAAACAAATAGAAAACAATATACATTATTCTTTCATCATTTTGGAAAACCTTTTTCTTTTGTTGGAAAAACTTCTTGTTTTTCTTCTGTATTCAGCTGTAGGAAGGCTTCTCTTGAGCATCCAACATTATGTTGCCCTCAACGATTTGTTTACCGTAATAACATCGATTGCGGGGAATCTCCGATTGTAATCGCATCACTGCTTGTAGAGCCCCCAACATATTGGTGGTTTAAAAATGAATTATTGTAGTGGTTCTCAAAATTTGCAACACGAAGTAAATATTTAATTTAATTTGAAATTTGGAATTTGTAAATATTACACTAGTGGTTTGCAAAAAAACTACGTGAGGACAAAAAAAAAAGCTAATTTAGTCAAATATACGTCCTAACTAAGCTAAACAAATTTAAATAGTTCAATCACAAATCCTGTAGGACGGTCCTCTTGAGCATCCAACATTGTTTTCCTCAACGACTTATTTACCGTAAAAACCTCGTTTGCGGGGAATCCCAGATTGTATTCGCATCACTGCCGGTAAATTCCTCAACGTTTTGGCGGTTTAAAGTGAATTGCAGTGGTTCTCAACATTTTGGGCAGGAGGTAAATATTTAATTTAATAATTTAAAAACAAATTAAGTTCCTCTTCTTTGGTAAAAGTTAAAATATAGAGTGGAATGAAAAATAATATTAACTGAAAATTTTTTTGCTAATTATTATTTACTAACTTTTACAAATCTTATCACAGATAAGTGATAAGATTTGTAAAAGTTAGTAAATAATAATTAGCAAAAATTTTCAGTTAATATTATTTTTCATTCCACTCTATTTAATTTAATTTGAAATGTGTAAATATTACAATAGTAGTTTGCAAAAAACTACGTGATAAGAAAAAATAAACTAGCTTATTTAGTCAAATATTCGTCTTAACTTAGGTGAACAAAACTTAAATAGTTCAATCACGATTCTTTCGCGGGCCTGTGTTATTAGACACCCTAATGAAGTTTCTCAGCTTTCAAACCGAGTTGCTCGAACTAGTCTTATGACTGGCTAAAAGTGCGAATGCGAGCGCATTCGCCCCCAGTCAATGTTTAACCAGTAATGTAACAACAGGTATGGCGTGTACTTTTTCTTTAATACAACCCCAAGCAACATTTCGAAAGAGTCAAGTCTGGTGAACGAGGTGGCCAAACAACTGGGCCATCTCATCTAATCCACCTATCTCGGTAACGATCATCCAGCCAGTTTCTAAACATTCCGTTCATAATTTGCAAGACAATCATGTAATTGGAACCATGTATTTAGTCTCGTTCTCAGATCTACCCCGTCTAACATTTTTCATTTCCGGTTCACCGGAAGTGTATTGAAGTCTGTATCTACTAACTTCCTGTTTCACCGGAAATGATAAATACTAATTTTAATGTAAAACAATGCCTTTTTATTCATTATTGACTATACATAATTGTTTTTCCCTATAAATCAAACAGGAAAAAAGGAGTGAACCATATATCAATTACACTTGGTATATGCTATCGATAACCAATATCTTGAGGTATCATGTAATTAAAAATTACATTGTTATTTTAGGAACATCACAGAAAACGCAATCCGTCCACTGACATCAAAATAAAATTCTTTGAACCCACAGAAAAAGGCCTTGTTGCACTGCAGGGCCCAAAAGCACAGAAGCCTTAAAAGAAATCACGGATGTAGATCTACCAAGTTTATATTTCATGAATTCTACAACTGGGAATGTTGGTGGAGTAGAGAATTGTAGGATAACCAGGTAAAGAACTTGGACACGGGAATATGCAGTAGTTATGACGGTGAATTCTAGAAAAAATAAATTATTTATTTGGGTATCAATATAACTGATGATCGAGAGTCAACGTAGTTGGCTCTCGCCAAAATGTTCGGGTTCGATTCCTGGTCTTGGCAGTGGAATTAACCGTGAAAGAGTTTACTTTCACTATAGATGAATATTGGATGTATGCCCGTTGTCTCTAAACGTGTACCCCTCTCGCACGTTAGTTTAAGGATACAGGGGATTTTTGTATATGTGTGGTGTTTTATTATTACATTTCCAGCCAACCAGCTTGAATCAGTTATTTCACAGACTCTGATATTTTAGAAAACCGTGTAGTGGCGGCCGGTGGATTTAAGGTTCTACCATATCTCAATATTGGAGCATGGAATCCAAACAATATTTTAAGGCACGATTATCAGTACTGATTGAAGTTTTGCAGAAAAAAAAATTGAAAAAAAATTGAGAAAAAGTTACAAACATGTGCTGCCACCCCAGATTACTTCTAGACCATTAGTAAAATATTGCAAACTATTTTTTTTTCATCAGAAGGAAAATTTATCACCCCGGTTTTTTTTTTTTGTTTTTCGAAAATTCTGATTTTTTGTGAAGTTATGACATTTTGAAATTTAAGTTCTTCATTGTGTAAATTTCAAAATGTCATAACTTTAAAAAAATCAAAATTTTCGAAAACCAAAAAAAAAGGTGATAAATTTTTCTTCTGATTACGAAAAAAAAAAGTTTGCAAATATTTTACTAATGGTTTTAGAAGTAATCTGAGGTGGCAGCGCATTTTTGTAACTTTTTTCTCAATTTAAAAAAAAATTCTGCAAAACTTCTTCATTCAGTACTGATAGTCGTGCCTTAAAATATTGTCTGGGTTTCATGCTCCAATATTGAGATATGGTATAACCTAAATCCACCAGCCGCCACTGAAACCCTAGTTTTATCACACTGTTCTATCCTTTTTATATAGTTGCATCATTAAAATTATAAGATGTCATCATTATATATCAGTAATTAATATATGATCTATCACCATTACGTATTTATAACATCAAAATGTTTTATAAATATTTTGTAATCATATTGCGTACTTAGGGCATTAATTATTGAGTGGAATGAAAAATAATATTAACTGAAAATTTTTTTGTTAATTATTATTTACTAACTTTTACAAATCTTATCACAGATAAGTATAACATATATCTTTTTAAACAATTATTTTCCCGGCTATTTGCCAAAACGCTGAAACTTGGATTACAAAAAAGATAATATGCACATTATGTTCGTACAACTGACTCAATAATGTTATTTTTAATTTCAACTATTCTGTCTAGTAAAACCAAAAATAAATAAAACACAAGTTACTCACCAGTTGACACTCACTTTAAAAAACTTTAAAATATCTACCGACACATGTTTCTGCTTGCCATAGTGTCATCAGGGTAGCCAGCACATTTAAAGAATCCAAAGTAAGGAAACTTGTAAACCTTAATGTAGTAAACAATAATGGCTTCAGAGAACAGAATAATTGAAATTATATAGTGGAAATACACCTTAGGGTCAATGAAATAATTTAAAAACTGTACAACTGTACGCTATGGCAAGCAGAAACACGTGTCGGTAGATATTTTAAAGTTTTTTAAAATGAGTGTCAACTGGTGACTACCTTGTGTTTTATTTATTTTTGGTTTTACTAGACAGAATAGTTGAAATTAATAATAACATTATTGAGTCAGTTGTACTGAACATAATTTGCATATTATCTTTTTTGTAATCCAAGTTTCAGCGTTTTGGCAAATAGCCGGGAAAATAATTGTTTAAAAAGATATATGTTATACTTATCTGTGATAAGATTTGTAAAAGTTAGTAAATAATAATTAACAAAAAATTTTCAGTTAATATTATTTTTCATTCCACTCTATATTTTAACTTTTATCGAGAAGAGGAACTTAATTTGTTTTTAAATTATTTCATTAATTATTGATGTACAGAATACATAAAATGGTTTTAATTTTGTTACAAAAACACGTTCTTTACAAGTTGAAAATCTGCGTAGAAATGTATTAATTATAGAGCAACTATGATATATCTTACAGAGAATAATATATTTTATATATGTCATATTACTTTGTTTCAATTCAACATCAGTTTTAGATGTGTTATTACGATTATAGTCATGTGTGATATTATAATCATGATCTGTGGGCCTTTTAAAAATAAATCAACTGAATTCACAATTAAATTACTAATTACTGTTATGTTCCAAATCGATATAATTTAATAATAAAGTTATGTTATGAATATGATCTTTATATAAATAGGTAGGTACCTATGCAGAAATATTTGGGTGGCAGCCCTGTCACCAGTTAGTGGGGACTTGGAGTGAAAAGGGAAATCACAGCGCTGCGATATGTCATATGTAAAAGGAGAAGGGTGAAGAAGTTTGTGTGTGGGTGCCTGATAAAAGTTTTAGAGTTTTAGTAAATAAATAGTTCTCGTTATTAAACGAGATGTGTTTATTCAGCCGTTTTAATAATTTATACAATTAAATATAAGTAGCTTTCCGTTTACCACCAGTCGTAGTAAACCTAAATTGTTTTACAGGATGTAAATAAAATAATTTCTTTCGATACGGTTTCCGTAACCGTAAAACAATTTAGGTTAGCTAGGACTGGTGATAAAATTAGAGCAAATTTAATTTGAACTTTTGAGAAAGAAAGTCAGCTCCATCCACGGTTCATGAACAAAGCCGTGAGCTTTATCAACCCTACCTCCCTAAATTATTTAGGTTATGAACTAATTCTGTGTTAGGCGTACGTAATGTTGTCAAATTGTAAAAAGTGTTTTTATCATAAAATAACTAGAATATTACCAGATACTCAATTCAAATAATACGCCAATATAAAAAGACAGCTCGCATTTTTCGTGCAGCGTAGCATTTATTTCATAGTAGATATACTATGAAATAAATGAGCACTATGAAATAAATGAGCTGCATAAACAAAATCTCATATTACCGCCAACTACTAACGAAATATCGCCAAATATCTATCACAGTTTGTAAAATGGAACAGTATTCAGTGTATATTAGTGTATTTTATATGAAACAAATTAGTTATCCAAGGTGTAAATAATTTTATAAAAAAATGACGTTCCAAAAAAATTATCGTAGATTATGTCATTATCAGAGGCTCATTACCAACCACCAGATAATATCTCAGATTATCATAATATTGTGGTAATTATCAGCCATTTAGCAACACTATTGCCGCCATGTTCTTGGCGTAGACTTGTTTGCATCGAAAAGTAGATCTTTAAAATTTTCCTTAAATGCTTCCCTAAAATCACGTTTTAATTTGATGAATTGATATTTTAAGCAGTGTTGATGAGTCTACCATCGATTGCATACCTTGAAATTGTAGAGAAAAACAAATTTTATTAACTTTAATTAAATTATTATTAAAATTTAAAGATTTCAGGGGGATTGTTTATTTTGTATAGGTATTTTATATAAGTAAAAAATGCTCCCGTCAATATAATTTTCACCCTTTCTTATAGTGATGGTACTCGAGTGACTTTTTTCACTCGAATAACTCGGTAGGTTTCCGAATTTACTCGAGTTGAAACTCGGTTTCATTGTTATAAAACTCGAGTCAAAAGTTAGGTCGAGTAAAACTCAAAAAATCTACTCGACTTTTGACTCGAGTGGATTTTTGAATCGAGTCGCTTTTTGACTCCAGTCGCTTTTTGACTCGAGTTGCCTTTGGACTCGAATCGCTTTTTGACTCGAGTCAAGTTTCTTTAATTTAATTGTTTATGGTTTTATTAATATTTTTAAATATTCTTTAGTGCCAGTGTGATTTGTTTATATAATATAAATATGAAAGATTATTTACATGAAGGCACTAATCTTGTAAAAGTAATAAAGATGAAAACATGTAACCATGAATGAAATCACTAATCAATTACTATATCATCGGATCATCGGGATCGGGAATTCCCTCCAGGTTTGTTGTTTCATGTTTGTAGGTCAGAATGTATAATTATTAATTAAAAGGTTTGTTCATAGAGCAGTTTCCAACCGTTTGAAACTATCAAAAGCATGCGCACATTGTTGTAGAGATGCGCTTGTTCAATCAGAACGTTTGTTATTGCAGAGCTCTCGTAATACTCGCATCTCTATAGTCAGAAAACTATCACAAATCGCCTCTACGTACAAACCTATAATTGTTACATACGACGTTACATACGACGTTATTACGACGTGTTAGAAAATTAGAAATTAGAATTCTTTAAAATCAAGACTCACACGACTGCAGCAATCAAACTGGCACATTCATGTTCATAAAGATTTGTTTTTCAATTCAATTAGTTCGAAATAAATAAAAAACCGTAATCGGTGTGTATTAAATATTAAATACTGTATTTATTTAATATTTTGTGCTAAACAAGAGTTTAATTTAATGTTAATTTAATAAAAAAAAAAAAATTATGTTGGTTTTCTTTAAATGTCATTTTATATACAATATTAATTAAATATTTAATTTTGTATTTGTGTTGATTTGCCGGAAAAATAATATTTGACCTGGGTCCATTTATTATTTTGTATTTCAATTATTATGATTTATGTTTATCCTTTCGATTTTTTAAACTTATGTTGAAATTAGATGGTAGTGTTTTAAATGCTGAAAGATTACCAAAAGAAAAAACCTAAATATACTTACTTACCGTTTAGCAAACCACTGAATCATCTCCAACTACTTAATCTATAGTTCGCCTCGAGTTTGATTTCGACTCTGCCCTGACTCTAGACTCTAGTCAAACTCAACTCGATTTAAAACTTAAATCATTTAACTCACTGATTCGAGTAGCAATAACTCGACTCGAGTAACAACTTTACTCGAATTGCAACTCGACTCGATTTAAAACTTGAATCATAGTAACTCACTGATTCGAATATCAATAAATCGACTCGAGTAACAACTTTACTCGAATTGCAACTCGACTCGAGTTAAAACTTGATTCGAGTAGCAATAACTCGACTCGAGTAACAACTTTACTCGAATTGAACATATGACTCGAGTCACTCGAATCAGATTTTGACTCGAGTCACTCGAGTATTTCACACTCGAATCCCATCACTACTTTCTTATGACAAATGAGCATGTTTACCATTTTCAGTATTATAGAATATGTGTGGAGTCCATTTTATTTTGTATAGATAGTCAAAGTTAAGCCACACCCATTTTATGTACAAAGGATTAAAACCAAAAACACTATCGTATGTAAAATATGAAATGGTTAAATATATAAAATACATTATGAAACGTAGTTTGCAGGTAAAACATTTAAATAATTTGTGTGTGTCATTCTATACATCTGTTTTGCAATAAAGATGCAACGACATTAAATAAATATGATTCAACCTGAAAAGATCTTGAGACGGACATTACCCAGCGCCAAAACTAAACGAGGACTCTCCCTGGTGACATAACAGTTGAAGTGATCCGCGTTTTTTGTTAATGATGCAACTGTTACAAGTTCTTGATAGGCTGGGATTATATTATTATTTCGTCCCTCTAAACACGTAGTGGCGTATCTCAAAAATGCAAAATTGAGATACTCCACGTACTGACTAAACTTTACATTCTCCATCGTATAGGCGTAACCCGAAACAGCATTATTTTACGAGTATTTTCTATTACTTCCTTGACGTATCGCAATTGTAATGAATTTTGTTCATCACGAATAGGCGTATGTCGACAACCACACTGCATTATCTGAATAAAGAACCAAACAAGATAACAAAAAAAAGTATAAGGACCTGATGGCTCTATTTCAAGGAAAAACCCCAGTTATCAAAGTAACCAAACACAAAAATTTTTATGAGTCTCTTCCACATCATAGCGATGGTGATGATTGAGTTATTTTTTGAATAGATTTCCTTTTCCTCTATTTTTTATTCATTTTGAATATTCAGTAACTTTGTTTGATTTCTATTATGTAGTTTATGTTATGTTTTTACAAATAAAGGTTTCTATTCGAATCAAAACATTTTTTTTGTACTTAATTGAAAATTATCCACATGGCGTAAGTGGTCTTTTTGTATCCTGAAATAAAAAAACACAAATTTTACAAACTGACGTATCTCATTTAACATAACTTTTTTCATAATATGAGAGGCAGCCGCCATGCAATCATTAGCTCACATCATTTGATTATGTCACAAGCATTTGTCTACAAAGAAAAAATTACACTAATTGCTCTAGCTATTACCCTAAAAGACTTACAAGATCACTCTAAAACTTTAAATGCGTCTCCTGAAAAATCAGAAAAACTGAGATAAGTCACTACGTGTTTAGAGGGACGATTTGGTACGCAAGCATCCTTTCAAACTTAATATGATCTAAAGCCGGTCTGTTTGAATGCGGACTAGCAAGCAATGAGAGAGGGTGGACGTACCACATATGCCGAAAACTACGCATATCAACAGGTTGTCAGCGACCAGTATGTTATCTTGGCTTGTTGATGGACACAATAATGGGTGGCCTCTAAGCGCGGCTATCCTGAGATCGCCGTCTCGGGAATAGGTATATTTTGTGAGGAAGTGTAAGATTCTTTGTGGTTTTGTTTCATGCGTTTACTGCTTTCCAGGTTATAGATACTTTTATTAGTTTTACTGTGCTTTTAGTGCGTATTTATATACTTTATTTATTTTTATTGGCGCGACGTCATCTGTTAGTATATTTCCGCTTGGTGAACGGTACGCTGTCGCCTAGTTCTTGCATTATTTAAGTACGGGTGGTCGTTCCCTGAAATTATTTTTTATTTAGACAATATTATATTGTAAACACCTACTGAAACATGCTCAAGCATAGAAAAACAGAAATTTATACAACATAAAGTGAATTTTATATAATTTTAAAATGTTAATACGTAAACTAGTTTTATCGGAAAACATATGACAAAAAAAAATATATTTTTTACCCTAGCCAAATTTGGGGGTGACGTCACACTATATTTTTCCTTATAACTCCATGAACGGCTGGAGACATCTAAATTCTAAAAAGATATTTAACTGGTTCCTTATTGTTAAGGGCTACTTAGCGGTAGGGTTTTCAATCATGTACCTAATGTCTTTGATTCTTAAATTTTTGTTTATAGATAGAATTAAAACCCCCAAATCTATATACTTTAGATCCCGTTTAACCATCTTTAACTGCACGTTTCTGCGTTTTTTTTTTTGAACTTGGACAAAAAGTTTTTTCTGGCGTTTTTATTTATTCACACATCGGTACGATACACTAGTAATATGATGATAATTTAAAGGTACTGATCATTAAAATCACTTCACTTAAAATTTCACAGCACAAATAACAAATAATACCGCTTGTTTACATTTAGCGATGAGCTTTGCCTGCTTTATGTTTACTAACATTACGATCCTTGCTATCTACTGACGTTACTGATTCAAACTTTAATGTTGTTTTGTGAAAGAAAAAAATTAAAAAATCCTTTTACACACTGTTTATTGTATTAAGTATAAATATTCCAAAAATGCCAAAATTATATTTTGTGCATGGGGCCTATTCTATTTTGGATAATAATTAAAAACACAATTATTATTACAAATAGTCCGAGCTTTTTTGTTTTGCAATGCTTGCTGAATTTGATAAATCCTGCACGTCGGCGTCGTCGTATATTAACTAATTTATAAGTACTTATTTACACGATGGCTTCCATATAATTACAGTATGGTTTTATGGAAGCAGAACTAGGATGCCCAGTCAATTTAACCAAATTTGGTTTCTCGACTCCGGATTTACCCATAGTAGTTTCGCCGTTGCTGTATTGGAATGATTTGTTATTTTAATTTTACCGGTGTCATGTCCAATGTTTTTGGTAGCATAAGAAATCTATTTGGTGATCGGATTTTTATAAAAACAATTCACAAGCTAAGTTAGCTTGTGATTGTATTTATAACTCTGTTGATTGGTTCACAGTACATTATTTTGAAAACCATCATATTATAATATACCTTATATTTTGGATGTAACAGAACATAGCCAAGTTGCTTTTTCCAACTATTGGCAAATTTAGTCTGTAATAACAATTATTCATACTATTGTTTGTTTATTTTTAGGTGCGGTTATACTGGGGAAGACGGATTTGAAATCTCCATGCCCGCTTCGAGCGCTGTTAAATTAGCCAGAGAGTTGATAAGGGACGAGAACGTAAAACTAGCTGGACTTGGAGCCAGAGATTCCTTGAGGTAAGCGTAACTCAAGTGGCCACGTGTCTCTAAACCGTATTCTTAACTGACAGTACAAAAAATATCCTTTAATTAGGTTGGAGGCAGGACTTTGTCTTTATGGCAATGATATTACTATTGAAACGACCCCAGTTGATTCCGCATTGACGTGGTTGGTGGCAAAGCGAAGGAGAGAGCAGAAAATTTTCCAGGGGCCGATATAATTTTGAAACAGATTAAAGAAGGATCATTAGTTAAACTAATAGGTGGGTAGAGGTAACGTAAACAGAACTCAAACAATATTTTTTGATGTCTCCCTATTAGTATTTCAAGTTGTAATTTGGTTACGCCTACATTGTTGGCGTGACCAAATTACAACTCGAAATGCTACTTGGGTCCAATCCAACTATCTTAGTAATTAGAATCCACAAAATTTTTGACAATCTGTCCATACTTTGCAGGAGAACCATCTAATTGGAACCATGTACTTATATCCCTTAATGAATTTTGATGTTCCTGTGACCAATATCTCGTATTTTGTCGGTTAAATAGCCCCATAAATTTGTGAACCTAGACTTGTCTGAAAAGTAAATCCTTCCCAAAACATCATTGTTTGGCTGCATGTTATTCTGTAAAATCTAATTGCAATAATCCATTCTATGTTGATGATCATTTACGTACAATCGTTGATGCAATTGGTATTTAAAAGATTTATATTGTGTAACGGTTCAAAATATGTTGTGTAATTTATAAGGTGCAAATGACAACACCACCAAATAGACAACCTGCACACAAGGACTGCAAGCATACGGGTCCATTTCCTGTTACTTCTCCGTCAGTTTATATTTGTATTTTATAGTAGAACATTTCCAGAATTGCCAGGTATCATGCTGTCCCATTTAAGTTCTATATAAAACAAAACAAAGAGTGAATAAAACTATAACCTATTAGTTTTATTTTTGAGTAGTATAAAAAATTAATTACACGGGTGTTAATTTTAATAAATGTTACAAAATATTTGGAATATCAGAATACTAAGATTTCTATCCTTATAAGCATAAATATAAAAGTATCCGGTAAAACCGGAAATGGAAAAAAATCATTTATGTTAAAATGTGACGTTTATGAAGTGTATAGCATGTTCCAAATTTCAATCGTTTTTCTTCAAAACTAAAGGAAAAAAGGAGGTGTACCATGATCCTGTTACATCCGGTATACGGATAACACCACAAAGAGGTGAACACGATTACGTATCAGCTGCGCTGAACAGCATTCACCTATTCGCGACTGTGGATCCCCCTCCGCTGCTAACGGTCAAACGTGCATTGCGCATACCAGTGGCCGTGTTCGCATCTTCGTGGTTTTAACCGTATAATTAATATATATTTTTTTATAAATCAAACAAAAAATGGGGGTGAACCCATATATGCTCTCGGTAACCAATTTTATTTTTAGGTATCGAAATGCTACTTGGGTCTTGTACTTATGTATGTACAAGCCAAACTGAAAGCCTCAGGCCATTTTCTCAGAAATGGTTGAAGATATTTAAAAGTTGAAAATAATACAATTATCTTTTAAAACGACTCATCTATAAAAATAAATATTTTCAGACCAATCAAACGGGAAAGAAAGCACAATGGCTTTAAATGTAAAAACTTTATCAGCATTCGTATTTAGTTTTCTTATAGTCATAAAAGCTTAAATACATTTTTTGTCACAGGTTTAGTATCAAAACAAGGTCCTCCAGCCAGACAGGGCGCCACGATTTTGTCGGAAGATGGTCAGGAATTGGGAAAAATAACATCTGGGTGTCCTTCTCCGAGCCTAGGCAGCAATATTGCGATGGGTTATGTCCCAACGAGTTACAGTAAAGTTGGTACAAATGTCAATTTGAAGATAAGAGATAAAGTGTACGAAGCTGTTGTCGCTAAAATGCCTTTTGTCAAGGCCAACTATTATAACAAACCGAAATAAAATTGTTAAAATAATGTCGTTGCATTTAGTAATTCATATACCTCCTCACTGTCTCTATACGATTCTTCATATATTATTTTTCGAGTCTCATCATCAACATTTCGTGGATATCTGTGGTATTCTCTTCAATAAATATTGATTACATCTAACTGTTGCAATTTAAGTGCGTTATATAAACATTGGTTTTAAAAGAGCACTATTCAAAAAATTTTAGACGTTTGCCAATATACAGGGAGTTAATTAATAGGAATATAAAGATGACGTAACGGCATTCTTTCGTGATATCGATAATAGATGTCACCTCGTCACTATTTTATTAACTGTATTTTAATTCTAATTTAACAATTTCATTTTTTTGGACAAAAATGTATTGAAAAATATCATCAAGTATATTTTATTTAAATTTGTTATTAATATTATGTGGTATTCCTTACCCAGGGTTTAGCTATAGTTGCCTCCATGGCAATATTGTCTGTTGCCCTGTAAACACGAAATATATATATATATATATATATATATATATATATATATATATATATATATATATATATATATATATATATATATATATATATATATATATATATATATATATATATATATATATATATGAATAGTGGTGAGAGGTATGAAACTTCTCATATGGTCTGAATGCTACTATCCGACCGACATCCTCGATGTCTCTGTGGCGGATAGCGACTTGCATCAAACAACTACCGGGCGGGGGAGTACCCCGACCTGCATTGAATTACACCCTTCAAATCATGATAGATCGATAGCCAATATCATTTGTCAATTCCTAACCAGACATAGATCGATTTCGAACTTATTTGTTCTCTTCAGTATGCCATAGGGGTTATGGAACAGACAAATAATAGTGGCCAACCTGCTAGTTATATACTAACTATGGTGAAGTGAATAGTGGTGGAGAGGGGTATGAAACTTCCTCATATGGTCTGAATGCTACTATCCGACCGACATCCTCGATGTCCACCTGGGCTAGGGGTCGCCGCTCTCGGTACTTGCTGTGATGCAAGTCGCTATCCGCCACAGAGACATCGAGGATGTCGGTCGGATAGTAGCATTCAGACCATATGAGAAGTTTCATACCTCTCACCACTATTCACTTCACCATAGTTAGTATATAACTAGCAGGTTGGCCACTTATTATTTGTCTGTTCCATAACCTATGGTATACTTGAAGAGAATAAATAAGTTCGAAATCGATCTATGTCTGGTTAGGAATTGACAAATGATATTGGCTATCGATCTATCATGATTCGAAGGTGTAATTCAATGCAGGTCGGGGTATTTGCCCGCTGAGTAGTTGTTTCCTTCAAATCATATTTAATCACATTAGTTTAGTCCACCTGGGCTAGGGGTCGCCGCTCTCGGTACTTGCTGTGATGCAAGTCGCTATCCGCTACAGCGACATCGAGGATGTCGGTCGGATAGTAGCATTCAGACCATATGATAAGTTTCATACCTCTCACCACTATTCACTTCACCATGGTTAGTATATAACATAGGTTGGCCACTATTATTTGTCTGTTCCATAACCCATGGCATACTGAAGAGAACAAATAAGTTCGAAATCGATCTATGTCTGGTTAGGAATTGACAAATGATATTGGCTATCGATCTATCATGATTTGAAGGTGTAATTCAATGCAGGTCGGGGTATTTGCCCGCTGAGTAGTTGTTTCCTTCAAATCATATTTAATCATATATATATATATATATATATATATATATATATATATATATATATATATATATATATATATATATATATATATATATATATATATATATATATATATATATGTATATATATAAGGAATCCATAATCAGAAGCTGGCGATATTCATACCCACCGTTTGTTTGTTTGTTCATGCGCGTATTGTGTGAGGTCCTTGTTCTACACATTTGGTTTTTTCCCATTTACCTTGCTTACGGTCCCCACACTGTATATATATATATATATATATATATATATATATATATATATATATATATATATATATATATATATATATATATATATATATATATATATATATATATATATATATATATATATATATATATATATATATATATATATATTGATGCCAGGTACTTTGTCACTTCAAAGCAGATACACAGTGCACGTTGTCACTTCATATATAACGTTATGACTTCCGCTTACGGAAGTCACAACGAAAATGCTTCAAATTTGTTGAAGTTAATACAGATGGCCCCACCAATCATTCTGTAAAATTTTTTTATAGAAGTGTCTTTGACATTCTGTATCCGCAGCTAGTCATTTTAGTTCACCTGCATACCACTGGCGCTTCAATCGCTTTATGCGCGTATTTACTTGGATACCGATAACACGAACCGTCTTCCATTTACCGTACTGCATCTTGTCACTTACTCTTTCGTGGCAACAACGCTCGCATAATTTTTCGCGGTACTTTCGAACTGTTTCCTTTTTGTCGTCTATTTTGAAGTGACAAAATATTTAAAATGATCAGTTATAGAACTTATCGAATATACCAAAAGGCCAAATCATAGGTAAACATATTACCTTATAAATAGTTTAACAAAAGGGAGGTAAACTAGAGATTGAGATTTAATTTAAAATTGATTAAAACTAAGTTATATTTCCATTAGACTTTTAGCCTTATTTTTTTAAGTTACTAATTTATCTTTAAACGACTATGGCGGTGGCGGTTTTGTCTCATAAAAAGCGATTATCTTCTATTTTTGCAGCGAATCTTGAAAGGCATAACTGAAGACGAATCGGATGAAGTCTTAAAAAATAAATATAACGAAAGCCGGAAGGATAGCAATGGAGATGTGTAGGCAAGTGGATTATCTATTTACATTTTAATACAAAAAATCATTCTAAATTAGTGGTCATAATTATTAACGGTCTGTTATTATTTGAAAATTTGTAGCATATATTTTAATAATAAGACAAAATTTCATAGTTAATAAATTAATTGATCCAATATCATCCTTTTATAATTAAATTTTTTATCAATATCTGAATTGGTCACTTCAAAATGTGTTATTAATGAGTTAAATCATTTTGATATAATCAAAAGAACATATTATTTTGTTTTTTATCACTTTATTTGGGGAATTTCATGTCAAAGGACATACAATGTACAACCTTTTGTCCATTATACCGAAATTTACGAATAGTTGTAAGATTTTGTTGGCGGCGCTTTTACGATAACAATAAAGAAATAATATGTAACATTTGATTTCGGTCTTGTATAAGGTCAAGTAAAATCGACGTTATCCATAAAATATCTTATATAAATGATTATTAATAAACACTACCTTAAAGAGAACAGATTTACATATCTCAGTTACATAATGGACCCAATATGAATTTATAAACATAAAAAATTTTGAAGTCATTTTGCTGATCCCAATATTTTTAAGGTTGCTGTGTCGATCATTTAAACAAGCAAAATTATATTCATGCAATGAAATTCTAATGTCGGGGCCTTGCTTTAGTAATATAACTTCGCAAATATGAAAACGAAG
Organism: Rhamnusium bicolor; assembly: GCA_029963845.1. Taxonomy (NCBI): domain Eukaryota; kingdom Metazoa; phylum Arthropoda; class Insecta; order Coleoptera; family Cerambycidae; genus Rhamnusium; species Rhamnusium bicolor. The sequence continues at coordinate 17,312 of JANEYF010005132.1, forward strand.
AGTATATTGCATTTGATCGGTATATTTTCAAAATCGTTAATATCGCTCGTACAGAAAATTTTCTATCATTGTGTTTGTGATCGAATTCTGAACAACTTTTCAAATGTCCGTCCATCTGTCCGTCCGTCACGTTTCTTTTAAGCACGATAACTCAAGAACAGAAAGTCCAATCGTGTTGAAATTTGGACGATAAGTTAGTCTTGGCTGAAGAAAGAAACCTATTGTTTTTGGAAAAAATCTGTCAGTTAATAAAAATGTTATACCACAATTTATTTTAAAAAAATGGGGTTAGGGAGATTGAAATTTTTAATGTGATATTTAAAATTGTAGCAGTTTTTATAAACACCAATTTGCTTAAAGGACGCTAACAAATGTTTCGCAAAAACAATCGGCAGCATCGGGAGAAGAGTTAATGACATTAATATGGGTCTTTGAGTAAAAAAATTTACAGCATTGAGTTGGTCATAGAATTTATAATGAAAACGACAAATTATCCATCCTTTGTCCGTCTATCCATCCATTCATCACATATGGCACGTCAACTTAAGAATATCTGAAGAAGTTGCAACTATTCATAAGGTCAAACAAAAACTTAAAATACTGCATAATACACGGACGAGCATTTCACTGTTCAAGCTGGCATCGTCGCGAAATAAATTAACATTTACAAGTAAAAAAATTAAATCATTTTCACAAAACTGCGAAGAGGATTCTATAGAATGTGCAACAATTATATAAAAATTTGGCGAAGAGTGTAATCGTTACATCTAGTTTCAGTTGGAACCTATTAACTAAAGAGAAAAAGACGATTTATGTAGAGTACTAGGATAAGTTCTCATTAACTGACGTACAGGGTTAGTCGCGTGTATGTTAACTCCCTGTTATTGTAGTCTTCACAAATACGAAAACGAACAGCATAATAATATATTGCATTTGATCGTTACATTTTAAATTCGTGAATATCCCTCGTAGAAAAAAATTTCATATCATTGTATTTGTGATCGAATTCTGAACAACTTTCAAAATGTCTGTCTGTCCGTCCGTCGCGTTTCTTGTAAGCACGATAACTTAAGAACAGAAAGTTCGATCGTGTTGAAATTTGGAAGGCAAGTTAGTCTTGGCTAGAGGAAAAACCCTATTGTTTTTGAAAAAATCGATTAGTAAATAAAAATGTTATTAGTTACTTTGTCTTAAAAAAATGGGTGTGTGGGGTTGAAACCTTTAATGTGATATTAAATCTGAAACAGTTTCTATAAACATCAATTTGCTATAAAGGACATTGACACATTTTTTCGCAAATACAATCAGCATCATCAGGAGAATGGTTCAAATATATAGGTCTTAGAGTAAAAAAATTGCGCCATTGAGTTAATCATAGAATTGTTAATGAAAACGACAAAATTTCCATTCGTCTGTCCGCCAATACATCCATTCGTTACATTTCCTACTGCCAAGAAGATCTGAAGAGGCACCTATTCATAAGCATACATAACTTAAAATACAGCATAATACACAAACGAACATTTCGCTGTCCAAGTTGGCATCACCGCGAAATAATTAAACAAGTAAAAAATTAAGTTATTTTAACTAAACTGCGAAGAATATTCTATTGAATGTTCAACAATTATAATAATATAAAAACTTACGAAAAGTATAACTTCTATATCTAGTTTGTATTGAATTTAATACAACCAATAATGGTTTGCCTTCTTTTACTTTTTTGTTTTCTTTAGAGGTATTTACATTTAATGGAAATAGTTTTTGCTCACTACCGCTTCCAGGTTATACAGGAAGTCACTGTAGTCGATATAGAGATATTTCCAAAAAAATTATTGGTTGTACGTACTGACGCAATAATACAAATAAGAATAGATGTTGAAATTAAGGAAAAAGTAAAATAAATACCGGAGATTTATACAAAAAAAAAAAAATACTTCACACTAAAAAATATGGATGAAAAGTTTTTTAAGAAAGAATAATGTTCATAAAATTGTGCATAATTTTGCTTGAATATATTATTTTGTGTTGTATTTGTATTTTGTGTCGAAGAAAAGTGAAGAGAACATGACATTAAAATAAATTCTTTATAAAATATACCGGGTGTGCTGAAATTAGTAGTAAACATTTTAACTGCATATTCAAAGTCCAAAAAATAAGAGAAAAGTGAATTATCTATAGCGTGTTTAACTGTTTTTTGATATTTTTTCCGTGGGATCATTATCAAGTTTCTCAAAAAGTAGGCGAATTTAAAAAAATCCATTGTTTTTTCTATATAATCATTTTTATTAATTGCAATCACTGTTTTTCCTTTATCTGCTCTAGTAAAAATAATGTTATTTTCAACTGACTTTTTACTAATTAATTTTGCTGTGATGTTTTCTTTTGTTTTGAATTGGTTTATTATTGTGATTTTTTGATTTTAGAAATTCAGCTGCTGAATGTTTACTTAGAGAACTATTGCGTAGACCTTTTAAAGCTATTTCTGTTTCTATACCTAAATATTCTAAATTTTGCATGTTAGTATTTGGTTTAATATTATAATTGAATCCTTTTTCTAGTAATTTAGTTTCATCTGTGGTGAAAACTGTATCTGTTAAATTAATTCTCTGACCATGTTTTCTATAATAGATTCATTAATTTGGGATGCAGTTTTCACCACAGATGAAACTAAATTACTAGAAAAATGATTGCAATTATAATCTTAAACCAAATACTAACATGCACAATTTAGAATATTTAAGTAGAAACAGAAATAGCTTTTAAAAGGTCTACCCACAGTTCTCTAAGTAAACATTCAGCAGCTAATTTAAAAATCAAAAAATCACAATAATAAACCAATTCAAAACAAAGTAAACATCCCAGCAAAATTAATTAGTAAAAAGTCGGTTGGAAATAACATTATTTTTACTAGAGCTGATAAAGGAAAAACAGTGATTGCAATTAATAAAAATGATTATAAAAGAAAAAGTTCCTATAAACATGTGGATTTTTATTCACTTTTTTATACGAAATTATAAAAATAAAACTGTCAAATAAATTGATGCCAATTGATATTTCTATTTCATGGCCTAAATTCTAAAGTCCAGTTTTCCACGGTGTGTAACATAATTTTCAAATTGATTTTGCGCGAAAACCATGCAACCTAGTGAATTGGCAAATTTTATAATTTCGAATAGAAAGTGAATAAAATTCACACAAAAAAAAGTTGGGTTAATTTTTATCTTCGATCATCTCTGTATGTAACGCATGTATTTAGAAATAGAATACGAAGTTAAATTGTTTGTTAAATTGAATGAACATAGAAACATTTTTTATCTGCACGTCAGTGTTCCTCCACATAACCTGTATTTGATAAATAAGTTTTTACAAGAAACTTCTTACGATCAGTGGATCGCCAATAATGGATCTTCCCAATGGCCTTCTCGCTAGTCCGATTTATCAGTTCTAGATTATTTTGTTTGGGGAATTATTAAAAGTAGAGTTTATGAGAGCCCATTAACAACTATTGAAAATTGTATGCAGAGAGTAAAGAAATACATTTCAAAACTTACCACATGAATCAATTAGAAAAGCTACCCATGAAGAACTAATTCAAAGGTGCGAAAAATGTGTGGAGGTTCGAAGGCGGAATTTTGAACAATTATTAAATTAAAATCGAATCATGTTTGTAGTTGATTTTATCTTAGCTATTTTAATTTATGCAAAGTGTCTTCATTCCAATTAATAGGCATGTTACAGTGTTTAGTGTTATTTTCTGTTATTGTGGATATCTAGTAACAGCTTTTGAATTCTTGCCTTAACAGAGCCATAGTTTTTAAAATTATCCAGTATGCGTTTTACAGTTGGTGACGATTTCAGTTTTTTGTGGATATCGAGTACCAAATGTGCTACAACTTCTTGATATTACTTTATCACATTCCAATAATAAACAAATTAAAAAAGTCTTCGTGGATGTAATTTAAACGCGGGGGCATTTTTTGACGTAACAGAATGACTGACATTACTGATTGTTTCTAATCATGGCTAATTTGATAAAATTTTTCTAACAATTCTTGAATTTCTAAGAAAATCGCAGATATTTCAAAAAGTTGTAATTTAAATCCTACAATACCTATGTCAGAGAAAAAGTAATTTATTTTTACATAATTTAATGCAAAATTATACAGGGTGTTCTATTTGACTTAAACAAGTTTTCGCGGTTTGAAGTTTACAAAATGTAACGTCAAAAATGGAACACTTGGTATACTAATATTGAATGTAATTTAATTGTAGAGTGCAGCTCTCCTTGTGTTTTTCTACATACCAGAAAGCAAATGAGTATCTATTACACGAAGAAAGTTATAAAGCTTATTTTAAACCATTACACCCGTAAATTTTTTTTAAATGTCAAATATCTCTGAAATGGCTAGGTTTAGGCATAGGGTATCCTACATGTTTTTTACTCAGAATTTTATGCTCTTTTCGAAAACCCTAAAGTATATAGGGTGTCTCATTTAAAATAAGCACCAACATCCGGTATAACCGGGAGTGCCATCACCTTGAAAATATTTTACCTCAGTTGCTCCCATCGACGTTAGTTCACCACCAAATTTTCAAAATTTTCCAATGTCTACTTTTCGAGATATCAATCGCCGCATTTCATCGTGGGACATCCTGTATAGTATATACTACTTTCTTATAAAATAGAATCATACCCAAAGAGTACGTATATTTATAAATCGTACATACTAAGTACAAACCGTGTTATGTGGTGCTCAATTCGTTTTACGTTTACGTTATGGCTTACTATTTTGGGGCTCGTCTAGTCATTTAAAAAGAGTTTTCAAAATACAAAAAAAGAGCGCAGAATTATGCTGGGCATATGCCAGCGAACATCGTAACTTTTTAAGTAACAATTCTTTCTTACACTTTTATTCTGTATCTTACAACAGTTGTTATTTCTATTTACTGTTTTATATTGAATTTTATTCGTTACTTGTCTTTTATTTTATAATTTTGTGAAATTATGTATTTTCATGATCTTTAAAATTCTTTTTGGTTGAGGCTTCTTACATTTTGACTTTTCCTATACTATGTAGCATAGTCCACTGGAATAAATGAAATAATGATATTAATTATTATTATTATAGTATACTTCCACGTCCAGTTTTTATTACTATTACACTTTTTTGTCTCGAATTTTCTAAAAATCAATAATTGTGCTCAGAATATTCAAATCCTCAACCACAACAACTTATAAACCGATAAGACAACTTAAATACTTTATTATACAACAATATTTGTGCACGAAGGGTTTGCAGCATAAAATCCCTTTTGACAAAAAAAATTAAAAACCAGTGTATAAAGATTTCTTTTTTAATTTATCCTAATTACAATGCAACTAAACAGATAGTTTAAAACAGAATGAATGCTGAGTAAATAAATGTTAAAAGCCAAAACGCTAACACAGCCAAGACGCGGCTCCAGGGTAATATAAACAAAAATATATTCAAAAGATAACTATAATATGTGTATTGTTAATTCAGGGTCGTCCACCGTTGCTTCGTGCATATAATATATATAAAAAAGTATCATACATACACACTTGTCACTTCCAGAGATCTAGCAACATCGCATGAAGTGGCAACGACATATCAACTTCCTAAAATATTATATATTTTGGAAGTCACTTCGTATCTTTTGTATGTCATATATACGATTCACAAAAGTCAATAATCTTTTCCCCTCTTTTGACATTCGGATTAAGAAGGTCCCCCTAACAACAAATATGATAAATATATGGGAAAATATAAGCAGGAAGACTCGGAAGTCAGGAAGACTCTGTCATATACTGGAAGTGACAACTTAACAGGTATCAATATATATATATATATATATATATATATATAAAGAATATCAGTTTAATGACTAATAATATTTTAAATACAATAAGAATACAGACATTCGTAACTTATAAATAAAATAAACATAACATTTCTTAAACTTTTTTTTTTCGTTAAAAAAATCCGCCTTTTGCTGCAAGAACGGCCTTAGTTACTCGTGGCATTCTTCTAATTAACTTTTGGAGAATTTCTGGCTCTATTGTGGCCCACTCAGCTTGTAAAATGTCCGACAATTCAGTTAGAGATATAGGACATTTTGTTCGTATTCTGCGACCGAGTTCTTCCCATAATAACTCGATCGGGTTGAGGTCGGGCGACTGCGGAGGACAAGTCATAGTTTTTAAAAGTTTGTCATCCTTTTGTAACTGCAGATATTCTTTGCACATTTTTTATGTGTGTTTGGGGTCGTTGTCATGCATAAACTCAAATCCACGGCCAATTAAACGGAGCCCTGACGGTATTGCATTTTGCTCATAATGCGTCTGTAATCTTCTTTCTTCATTGTACCGTCAATTCTTATTAAATCGCCAGTTCCAGCAAACGAAAAACAGCCTCAAACTATCACAGAACCTCCTCCATGCTTAATGGTAGGTGTTATGCATTCTGGTAGCATTTTTTCTTGCGCCGATCGTCTGACATAAACCCGCCGCCTTTGTCCGAAAACCTCAAATTTGGACTCATCACTCCATAAAATGTGTTTGAAGTCATCCTCTGTCCAATTTTTGTGTTTTCGCCCATTGTAATCTCTTTTGCTTATTTCCCGTCAGTAGGAGAGGCTTTCGAGTGGTAATTCGTCCGTGTAAATTAGCTTCCGTTAAACGTCTCTTAATAGTACTAACAAACACTTTTTTTGTTCGGTCCCTATTAAATTCTGCTGCAATTTCTGGTGCTGTCAGACGACGATTTCTTTTGCTAATTAGTACAATCTTCCTATCTTCAGCTGCTGACGTTTGTCTTGACGGGCCAGGACGATCACGGTCTTGAAAAGCCCCTGTGTGTTGAAATTTCCGAATCGTATCGTGCACTGGTGATTTTGAAATTTTTAATTTTGTTGCAATTTTACGTTCTGAATAACCTTCTTATAGAGTAATAACAGACGATCTTTTTGCAACGTCTAATAGTTTCCACGAGGCATTTTTATAATAAAAATATAGTTTCATAACTTTAAAGCAACACTGACTGAAACTGGTCTAATCTTAACATTAGCACAGACAAAAACATACTAAATAAAACACAAACTCAGTAAAGGGTGCCGAATATCAATATTTACATGACATTCTTAGACTTCCCTGTCCGGGTTTTAATTTATAACCCTTCTTAACGGTCGGTCGATATTGAAGAATGTTACAGAAAATGCCTTAGTAATAATAATTTTTGTTATGAGATGATTATATTTAAATATTGTGCAATATTTAATACAACATTTCTAGTAAAGTATATCCTATGCTATGTTATATAAAATCTACATCACTGTGTATTAACTTATAGAATACTTTAACTTCATTTCACAATATCTCATAATATCATATTACAGCTTACGTTGCAGATAACAAATTCTCCTTTATTAACTATAAACTGCTTATTTTACATTTCCTTTGTTTCAAACTCCTTGACTATTGTTTATGCTAATGAAGTACAGCCTTCTAAGCTTATAAATTAAACTGATATCATTTGTTAGCTCAGTTCTTATACTCATTTTCGACATGTCATATTAAACATATAAATTAACCTCATTGAATTTTTTACCAAGACTCAATGTTGAGTCCATGTTAATTAAATAAATATTTTTTTAAAAACAAGTTTACGCAAACCGTAATCTAACAAAAAATTCTATGTGAATGAATTTATGGCTGTATTTATAACTGTCACGCTTTCAAACAATATGTAAAACTGGCAATACTGCGGTACCGTCTTCGCTTTCACTGGCTGCTTGTGTTTGGCGCCAAACCTAGTCGGATGACATCATAAATCTAAAATTCAAAACTTTATTTTTTTTTAACCCTTTTTCCGGGGCTCAAAAAAATTCGAAAACAATTCTGTGGACTCATATTTATAAATACTATCGAATATGCAAATAAAACAAACATGTGGGAAATGCCCATTAAAACACAAAAAAAGTCAAAACAATATTGTATATTATTTTATGTTGATATTGGTATAATATAGGTATATATAATCACAAAGAGATATAGTACAGGACACAATTACTTATAAGTAAGTAGACACCATTTAAGTATTCAACATTTAAACTTAAGAAAATTCTATAAAAATATGTAATCTAAAATCACAATAATAATAGGTGTACACAAGCTTACATAAGACCAAAACTTGATGGAGATTTGAACATTTCATAAATAGTGGTGGTAACTTTAATATAATTATAATCTTTCTCTTAATTACAGGTAGGTACCAAAAACAAGCATTTTAGTAATACCAACAATTATGAAAAATTCATTTAAATTAAAGAAACTGTATCAAAGTCTGTTTTGTGCAAGCTGGGCAAAAATAAAATTCCGGTAGAAGCTTGGCCTGATTTTTCGCTATAAAAAAGGATGAGGTAAAATTTTGCAAAAAAACAATTTTCTTAAGTACAAATGGCCTCAGTGAAAGGTGAGGGAAATGCTGCCGATTTTTAAATGTTATTTCCAAAAATACAGGGTGTTCCCGACAATAGTGAAAATACAAAATGTTTGGCTTCGGAGTCCCGGGTTCGATCCCCGGGTGAGAAACTTGGATTTTTTCTAAAGCAGAAATTAGTATTCCGATTGTTCTCAGTTAACTTCAGAAAATGAGACAGATTATGCAGAGTCAAGTGAATGAATCATCGACTTCAAAACAAATTTAAGATAGCTTAATGTGCAAGGCCTACATAAAAACATCCAGAGTGGTGTGGAAACGAACGAGTATAAAAAACAAAATGTTTTCTTGACTGGACTTGACAAAAATCATGTATAGTGACAAAAAAACATTAAACAGTTAGATAATTTCCAGCTGGTAGCCGAAATTCAGCGAGTTAAAGGGTAGAGAACGAAGTAGTATGTTCGAATAAGTGAATACTTAATGGTATATATTTCGATGCCCATTTCTCCGAAACAGCCTAAAACAAAAATGTATAGACAATTTTTTTTTAGAGAATTTATCCATCTTTAACTCTGAAAACAAAATTACATGTTTTTCTGTAGTTGACGCTAATCGAGATATTTGCGAATATTTCAAAACATTTTATTTTCTCAGACATTTTTTTCAAGATGGTGGCAAAGGCTCAATATCTCGGGGAAGGTTGTAAAATTAGTATGTGATTAAATAGATTAAAATTAATTTCGGTTTGTTCGAATTATTCCCGCTCATAATGCCCTCTCCGACAATCTTCCGCAGCTGAGATTGAAGCGCAGGAGCAGATAGACAGTGACAAGTCGAGCTTGTCATATAGCATGCTCTTGCCAACTATGTTAGTGTGCTAAATAGATCACAATTTATTTAAAAAGGTATAAAGTGTAAATATCACGTCTGTTTATCTCAGTTTATATCATAATGTATTCAAATAATTTCGAGTTCAAACCTTAATATTATAACGAAAAATAAACTTTGTGTACACCATGAATAAAATTTAAATAATAGCAGTGTTTTAAAAATATGACAGTTTTGAGTATCAAAATCCGACGTTCGTTGCCTTGTTCTAAAAAATGATATAATTACCTCTAGCGTGATCAAAATTTGATAAATTGACTGTCACACAGTACATCTTCTTTCCAAAACAAATGATCAATGACACAATGAGAAAGTGTTCTGTGTTATCCTGTAATACTGTACCATTATTTTAGCAAGTTTTCATCTTCATAATACCAAATTGTAACGAAAAGCATTGAACATTTGGATGGCATTGGGTACAGAAATGATTGTGAAATCTCTTTCGTTAATTTGTCCAAACAATTATTTCTATTACACTGTCTATTATTTAGAACCTTAATTTTGTCCATATCAGTATGAATCATGATGGCTTTTGAACACCCTTTAAAGAATATTCCATATTCAAGACCATTCAACTGAATATTTCTTGTGATTCCAACTATATCTTACAAATGGAGGTTTAATAACATTTACAGCATCATAACATTATTAATAATAATACTTTCCCACATTTTCATTTTCTTTTTTTTTTTTTCATCATATATTAAAATGTTTACATCTAATTACAAGACATGCCATGTCTTCATTATATAAACGTAAACATACGTACAAAAATTCCAATTTGGAATAACAGGAATTATTGGTAACGGAATTTTAATTTTTAAGTCTGGAATTTGGAACATCTTCTTACATAAGTTACAGATTTTGTACTGTCTTATTTCAAAAACAGCGGTTAACTAACGTAAAATATGGGACAGTGAAAAGCACATGCTAAAAACAAGCACCGTTACTTTGGACTCAGATCTTTTATGCACCATTTTATTCAAATTTAAAATGTAGTTCTTATCATTAGGTAACCACGGGTACTAATCAATAATTTATACTCTTATACGTAGTCAGCACGTTCGTCGCTTTCTCAAGGCCGTATTTAGGGTGTGGCACATTTCAAGAGAGCGCAAGACATCTGGTGTTTGAGGGTTGTGTCCTGCGTTATATCACAGAAAAACTTAAGAGCGACGTTTTAAATTTTATCTGTTTTTTTTTTAATTTCTCATTTCGTTTCCTGGACCACCTCCATAGCAAGTTGGGGTACATTGTACCACTAACCTCCCATGTTTACGATGCTTATGATTAAATGTTTCAAACAGTTTTTACATAATTAAATATCAATTTTAATAGATATCCATTGTGTCAAAGTTTCTAACCCCATCCTCACCCGTTTTGGAGATATTTAAAGAAAACCATTGTCGGGGCTCCCTTAGGAAGCATTTTTTGACCCGTGTCTATGGGAACTTTTTCTTACTGTTGGCAAATTAATGCACGCTAATTTCAGGACACCCTGTACATGTTAATATGCCATACTGCCAATACACCCCTGATAAGACTGACGAATGTCCTGTTTATACTTATAGTACAAGTATTAGGAGTTTCTTCAACCACGATTATTTGTCATATCTATCTCTTTTTGTGAAATAGTAAAAAATAATCGTTACTTATTTCAATTAGAAGACAATGTGCGATACACATACATTTCTCGGCTAATTTATTGTATAGTACCCATGATATACAAAAATAATGTACAAATTAAATGTAACAGCAGTAAAAAATAAACTTGTAGCACCTTTTGAGACTCCTCAATAATAGTAACACACTTAACAGCTGTATTATGTAAGTGTCCGTTCAATTTTAGCAGACTGGATTTCCACTACAATTTTAGTGGGACTATTTTAACTGTCATTTGTATTCTATAATTTTAATATAACTGATATCGGTTAAATTTTTAACCAACTCTGTTTAAATTTAATGCGACCTAGTAACATACTTTTAAAATTTTAACAGTTGCCAGATTTGCAAAAACTGAAAAGGATACAATAAAATTTGGTTATTTTATATATGAACAAGACAGAAGGGAACAAATGTAAGTAGAATTCTACGTATAATTATTATTTATTAGAAGTTTCAGAAATGCTATCTTAAAAAACGAATATTATATGATATAAATACTTTAAAATTAGCTCTTCAAGAAAATATACATTTCTCTAAATGTATAAAAGTAACATGAGAGAAGGCTTTTAAACCAGAATATTTAATGTCTGGATTCAGATCGAATGAGATTTTCCTAGTTGACGTTTACAGAAGAAGCATATGAATAAAACTGTTGATTCATATATGCTATAAACATCAGAGGAAAGGCCTGGTTCAAACAGAGAGCAGGTAATCCAAGAACCAACAGATAATATGGAACTATTTACACGTCGTAAACTATCAGAAAATGTTTTTATTTATACAAGAAATGCCTGTTAAGTACTTCGTGCAACTTTGCAGTTTGAACTTGTTAATTATGTTTAATATTTTTGGAAATAAATGTTAAATTTTTTTACTGGATCTTTTGAATTTACAGGTGATTTTGAACCTCTGATAACTTTGTCATTTAATATCTTGGCTAAATGAAAGAATTTTTGAGCGAAATTTGGACGATTTGAATGGTCGACAACTGAACATGTCCACAATAACTTTCTAGTGTAGCCAATCACATATTAGGTACAGAAGATTCATGCATCATCTATAATTACCCCTGGGGGAATAGTGGACATGCTAAATTTAAAAAATATAAGTATTTTTGTTTAAATTAAGAATAACAAATTGTCGTATTTTCAGTTCAAAAATCGAAACAGCTTAACGCTTAAAATGTCAAAAAAGTAATGGTTTTCCGGTATTATACTGTTCTCCCTTAATTCTTATGACAAAATAATGAAATACTATTACGTTCTTTCTAAAATACTGTTTTGCTTTCTAAACACAAACTAAACTATGACAGAACTGCCAAAATTTCTAACAATTTAACCTCAAACACTACATGTGATTAGCTTTATTCATATCTTCTTCCTTCTAATGGGGTTACTGCATGTAAGAACCTATCACAGACGATACGTAAAATGCTAACTTCATACAACCGAATTAGTGGGTCCGTTATAATTCAACAGATAACAATTCCGCTCAAATTTGACACTACTGAACACAAAATATTTTAACGGTGCGCTAAAATTAATATTTTAAGTTTTGTTAAAATTCGGTGGATAATTACAGAATACAGCTGTTAAAGTGTTTTTATCTTAACATCAAGCAATAATATTATTTCATCTTTTGCCGTAAGTACGCAAATATTCAGTTATATACTAGTTTTTTAGGTTAATAAACTTAATCTGAACTGGTAAGAGCCATTTCGTCTTCTGGTAAAGCCACTCGTTTGTAGTCCAGTTCATTTACCATGTACAACACCATGACGCCGTAGAAAACGGCGAATACTCCAATAAGGTTATAAACGATACCTTCAGATGGGAAATTTGAGTATTCCTTAGAGCTAAAAATACAAAAAAGCAAACATTTTAGAATCTATTATTGAATATACAGGTGGGCCAGATTTTAATCGGGAAACTTAAGGAACAAGCCAAATAATTTCATATAAATTTGTAATTAAAAATGCTTAGTTTTTCGGGATAGAGGGCGTTGAGGTTTTAATTTATTTGCAGTTTTTCCCATATTTCTCCGGAAACAACTGAGACACTGTTACGAAATTTGGAAGATGAAACGTTACCCACACTTCTCATTATAATTTTCATCTCTTCATTCCAATCAGTGGCGTAACGTTGGGGGTGTCGAAGATATTCTACAAAGGAAAACGAGACGCCACTGATTTAAGCTATTTTTCCTTTATTTTTCAACATTTACTATCATTAACGCACAATTTTTTTTTATTATTTTTGATAGGGTGTAACACGGTTGCCCAACCGTGCCCTACCCTAACGCCGCTACTGTCTATATGGTTCCTACCTGGCATCTCTCTCCAAATATATAAGAGGAGGTAATTCCAGGAGGATTTCCATTGTAGCTGACGGAGTGGTGTTAATTGCCCCCCTTTATGGTCAAGCATACTAATCTCAGTAAATCAGAGTTTGGCTTTGGCTGCCCATTATGATCCTTTTGGCCACCAATCGATGGATCCGCATATTATCATTGGTTTAATGACATAGATTTGTTTCAGTATTTACCACAAATACGATGACATCAGGACAGTTTTGCTTTGTGGATTACCTTTTTCAAATGGGAGTTCCAATTAAGTGATTTATCTAGTGATTCCTAGCTATTTCACCTCTTCCACAAATGGAATAGATTCACCCATTAAAGAAGGCGGTCTTAAGTCCTCCAGCTTTCTTTTCCGGGTGAATGGTACTATTACTGTTTTTTGAGAGTCCACAGTTATCTGCCCTCTGTCACATCAGTTGTCCTCTTGACGGGTTTTAGATATTACTAAAAGTCTTATCATGTTTTTTTAATGACCTTTGTACAAATATCTTTCTATAAGGTCATAATTAGGGCTGTCAAAAAATTTTCCGTGGGACAGTGGCGTACGCGAAAACTGTTACAATTTATAACAATGTATGTAAAACTTACCTTCTTAACTAGCTTGATGAACTAGCTTGCTTATCACAAACTGGAGAAGATGTGTAGCCATTTTGCAGCATCAGTTATGTTTCTATGGTTGTCTCCATATATATTCTTATATTTTGAAAACGACGTTCGACATCTACTGATGTAATACACGCATACATAAAATAGTCTTTGAACGCACCTAACGGATCTGGGGCTGCACCATCACATATTTGTCTTAATTTGGTAAAACCGGTGTCTATATTTAACACACTTATGAACTTTTCTTTAACGCGCTCATTTGTTGCGTCACCTATAGCGTGTAGCAGTAGATTTACTTCATCCACTATTTACAGTGACTCTGCTAACGACAACGCACTGTTTTCTAATTTTTTTATGCTTTCATGTAATGGTTTATAGTTCATCGCAATATTTTTTAAACTGTTTCAACGGAAATATCCTCGAATTTTGTCTGGCTTTCCTTAATAGCTGCAGCCTCATCTGGATTGAATTGTAGTATCACAGCTTTTATTTGTTGGAAATATTCAGCATAATAAAAAGCTGCCTGCAACCATGTTCCCCAACGTGTAAGAATCGGCTGTGGTGGTTCAGGAATACCGGGACACTTGCTATGAAATGCACGGAGACTTTTTGTACTTGCTATTAATGCATCCACCTCTGGAAAGCCTTATCGAATAGTTTCTGCCACAAGATGTAAAGCATGCACTTTACACGTAACATGTATAAACGTACAACCTTGTTCTTGCAAAGAAAGCCTACCAAACGCATTGTCACGGCGCTATTAGTCACAAACATCAACACTTGACTTTTTGACAGTTCAAATTTTTCTAATGTCTTCAGCCCCTGGTAATTGTTTCGCTAGTACACTGACTTAGTCTTTTGTTAGCTAGTAACAGTGGAACTGTCGGTTTAAGAGGGTCCAGTATTCGTACTATAACATTTAAAATAGATTTTTTTTACAATCTGTTGTCTCATCAACAGATAACCACAGCCGTGTACTTTTTTAATTCACATTACATCTTATTTACCAAAACTACGTATTCAACAGTTGGTAGATAGTTATATAACGTTGTGTGACTTGGTCACTTCACCTGGGCATTGTATTTATTTTAGAACTCTTGAAATGGTGGTTTAAAGATTATGTGCAGCGGAACATCACAGGCAATCAGCATTAATAGTAAATCAACCATAAACTGTGTTGTCGAAGGCATGTTATTCTTTTTATTTTTATGGTGTACACTATTTACGTGAGGTCCACAATCACGCTTATCCCAGCACATCAAATCTTTCTCGCACACTTTACAAATTATTGTAGCACTATCATAGAACAAATCCAGGAATTCACCTATGAATTTATTCACTTTTCAGCAAATGGCCGTTTTCTACCCCTGCGTACGTCTGCCATGCTTTAATATTAAATTAATATCAACAATACAGTACAACAAATAAAATAAAAACACAAAAACAATATGCAATATGCCCAAGTGACAACGTGTACACAACTTCGAAAGCTAATAATGGACTGGACTGGAGAGTTTCGTTGCGGTCAAGGTGAATGCCGGCGACAGTAAGTACATCTGTACTCTACGACCATGATACACAAAAACGATTTGTAGCTTTAGTCATAATGATGTTATATTATTTCTTAGCGACCCTTATACAACTATATTATTTAAATCATGTTAATCGTTGTATTGTAGACGACAACGAACTCTTTACGACCCCGTAACGACATTTTCAAGCCCAGCTACTTTTAGCGTCCAATTAGTCGACTTATGGCGTGCCACATGACGTTCATACTACAATGAGTTTCGATAGACGTGATTATAACCTTATAATGACCCTCAAACGACCCACAATCATTAAAATTATTTTAATGACCATTTTATGACCATTAAACAAATAATTGGGCATATAGGTCAAACATAACTCAAAATATTACCTGGGCTTCTCCAGGCCTTTCAACAGAAAAGATGTCAGTCTAATTGGTCTGAGCGATTGGAGTGTATTACTACCTTAACACTAACCAACTGGATGGGATATAGTTCCATGCCAGACTAGCTCTGAATAATTTAATGAGGAACGGTAGCAATATTTCCAGTCCATTTTGTAACAGAGCTGGAAAAACTCCATTTTCTCATGGCAATTTGAATGGTTGGAAGGATTTGAGAGCCCACTTAATTGCCGGTACTGTGATCACCTTTTTAGCTGTGACCAGTCATTTGTATCAGGTCGTTTTGATCGTCCTTCTGATGGTAAACAGGTCAACCAGATTCAAGCACCCTGGGAAATGGTTCTTATTACTATTACTTACAGTGTCCACAGAGCCTTTTCGGTTATCCCCATCACGGTTGCAGTGATAGCAAGAATGAATAGACCTATGCGAAATGCTGTATGAATTGGCATTATAGATGTGTACTGTTTTGGATAGTCCAGGATATAGGAAACTTATGAATCAAATAAGAACTGCAAAAAAAAAGCCATAAAACAACCAGTGAAAGTGAAGACTTTTACATGCATGCAATAGACAACCAGACTACTTTTTAAAATTCAATTTGTAAAACCCTAGATAATACATAACGTGTCCATATTTTATATTTCTGTACCAGGTGTCCGTTTAATGCGTTAAAAACTGGGGTGTGAATTATTGTGCAAAAATTATGATGAACTGATCGAACATGATATCTAAACTCTTCCAAGTAAGAGTTATGGAAATAGGTTTTCAAAGCTGCAAACGAAAACAAAAAATGCAGCTATTAAATCAAGTTAGAGCGACCAAACTTAGTAAAATTTTAGATCTACTAGAGACTTAATTTGAGGTAATTATGAAAAAAAAAATTAAAGCGGGAAGACTTGCTTAAGGGTGGTGACGCCTTACTACCCAGAGAATTTTCTTCAGCAGAAAAATCAAGAGAGCAATTATACTGTTGGCAAAAGGCATGAAAATAAGCATTTTGTCTCTGTGATAATTCTCATAGTAGTAGCCGTTTCCAAAAAAAGTCAAAATAAAGAATTACATTTAGTTCTGCGTGTTAGTGAGATTATGTAAAGGCCATACATACATATTGTTACCTGCAAATGATTAGTAATAATTAGCAAGGGGGTGAATTTGGAGTGTATTCCCCTTTCTCTCTTTGATCTATTGTCTTGATTAATAAATATGTATATTAATAATATTCGTTGAATTTTACATCTAAATACGTTATATACAGATACGTTTACACATCTGTTATACTCTCAGCGGTTCAAAGAACAATAATAAAAATGCCCTGTGCGTGAGGCAGAACACATCCTGTGCTTCACCGACTTGCCTCTCTTGCAAACAAAAACAAAGAGGTGGCGCCACGATGCCTTAACACATATAAAAACATTTAATGTTCTCTCTTTCTCATCTTAAGTCCCCTTTGTCCCTAATCCCGCATAACCTTGACAGTATAGTGCTGCCATTGTTGTACGTTTAGTAGAATCATAAACTCGTTAGTAGTTGATGGGCATTTTCGATCAAAGGGGACTTTCTGGAGCTAGAGTTACCAAATACGCGCTGTCATTCCGGTATGTCGGACAGGGCCAGATAGAAAGCACAAA
>JANEYF010005133.1:0-89632 GCA_029963845.1 Rhamnusium bicolor
CGAAATGCCAAACTCAAAAGTTTGTTTAAAAATAATTCAAAATTCTATTAAAATTTTGTCATTCTATAAGTGGGTGTTTTAAAAGTCTGACTATACCGCAAATAGTTATTTTTAATCGTCATAAAACAAAGCAAATAGATGTAAAAGGTATTTTAATAAGAGCGCAAGATTTGAATTGCGCGCCAGTTTGGCTGTCGTGATGTCACAAGATTATGACATGCCAGGTCGATAGGAGACAGGTGGGAGTTAGTAAACATGAAGCATTACGCGATAGAACAACGCGTTCTGATTGTTAAATATTATTATCAAAATGGTGAAAGTTTGATTGCCACGATTCGTAACATGCGTACAATTTTCGGTCGAAATAATGTTCCTCATTCATCCACTGTGAAAAGAATAATCGAAAAATTCGAAAGTACTGGTTCAGTTAGTGATGTGAAACACACGACGATAGCTCGTAGAGGTCGTTCAGAACAAAACGTCACGGCAGTTCGCGAGAGCGTGGCCGAAAGTCCAGGGACGTCGAATCGTCATCGTGAACAAGAATTGGACGTTACAACAGCCACTCTTCAGCGTATTCTCACTGAAGATTTGCATCTCCATGCCTACAAAGTCTAATTGACTCAACAACTTCTGCCAACAGACCATGCACAGCGAAGAAAGTTCACCAATTGGATCCTTGAGCAACAAGAAGTGAATGCCGATTTTGCGGACAAAATCATTTTCACCTCGATGGCTTCGTTAACAGGCAAAACTGCAGCATTCGGGGATCAGAGAATCCACGAATGATTCATGAGAAAGCTATGCGTGTCACTGTTTGGTGTGCATTGTGGTCTGGAGGAATCATTGGGACATTTTTCTTCAAGGACGAGGAAAGTAATGCAGTAACGGTGAATGGCGAACGTCCTCGTACTTGTAACGTCTATTGCCTGGGTAGCTGGTTTGGAGATTAATTATAGGGTTCATTTACTGTTAATGAATAAAAGTAGGAGCCTTGGTAAAATAAATGGTTTTATTCTATTTAACTGTGGTGAACATATCAGGGTATTTAAATAATTAAATAAACATTCTTCTTGACGGGAACATCAGAGAGAGATAGACGATGCTGTGGGCGGCTAAAGCAAATGACGTCTCCGGGCTTCTGGATGCCGGCCCCGGTGTTTAAGTACCGACGCTCCCCCAGCTCACCGCGCTGTAGAGGATGTCAGACCACACAGCTGCCGTAGACTCAGCTTCGTTTTTGTTGTTACGACAAATCTACTGCAGGTCCTAGTATGTTCAGGCACAGCTTTTAGCTCATCGCGCTATAAAGAGGTCTGATTACACACACTATGTGATCAGCAGGTTATTATCAAAAACGACGAACGGCGGTAGGTCCGAGTGAGTTCAGGCGCTTCTTTCAGCTCATAGCAAAGAGGTCTGTGTACCCA
This sequence comes from Rhamnusium bicolor, assembly GCA_029963845.1. Lineage (NCBI taxonomy): Eukaryota > Metazoa > Arthropoda > Insecta > Coleoptera > Cerambycidae > Rhamnusium > Rhamnusium bicolor. The sequence goes on from JANEYF010005133.1 coordinate 1,431, forward strand.
CTGCGTCGACTGAATCCTGGGCTGCTTTTATAGTCAATCTCGGCTGGAATAGACGGGGCCACTCGTGCTGAAATGAATAGCAGGTTCCGGGCAAACGCAGCTTCATCCATATCCTGTCTCTCTCGCTGGCCAGGTCGGGTTAGCTGGTGTCTTACTGTAATGAAAGGATGATTCATTACATACTATGTATGATAACCCAGTTTTTTGTGCCTCCAGTTGGAAGATATTGCTCTCGACGACATGTGGTTTCAGCAGAACCGCCCGTGGAACGTTGACGGTCTTGCACGAGTCTTTTTCTGGTCGTGTCATCTTTCGGTTTGGTGACCAGTTGGCAGCCACGCTCTTGCGATTGAACACCTTTGGACTTTTGGCTGTGGGGTTATCTGGTTTATACCAAAAAGCCCTTGACCACCGAAGCATTCAAGGCCGAAATTAGACATATCAACGAAATACCGCCATATGTATACAACACCGTTAATCAAAATTTCGTCAAAAGAGCATGCACGTGCCAGCAAAGCCGTGGCGGTCATTTACCAGTGTTGTTCCATAATAACTCCCAAATGTCTACATTATAACTCAATAAATATGTCAATACTTTGCTACACAAAACCATGTTTTATTGAACCTTGAAATATTGCGCTATTATTGACACACCCTATAGATATTTTTTCAAACATTGAAAGGATTTGAGATGATTCTGAAAATTTTTTTATACGTTTCTAGAACAAGAAAATAATAAAATAATATTATTGAGTATTACAAAAGCATTCTTTCAAATCTAACATGATAATAATGATAAATATGTATAGTTTTTTTTTATACTTTATACTGTCATTCTTATCTGAATGGGCATATAAAAAATTAGAACAACACTACCAATACATTTTATCATAGAAACTATTAAAACAACTACTCAGTGTAGGAGCAAGAACTGCATTGAATTAAATAACAGTGTTAATATTAGAAGCAAAAAAATATTCAGATTAAAAAAATATATGAATTCATCAAAAAGGAAAATTTTCACACGAAAGTAATGATTTCCTCAATTAAAACACAAAAAAAAAGAAAAACCCCTAGTCCGATATAGAGGGTGGGGCAATAATTTATCCAACTTCGATATGTCGAGTTCTATGATAGTTAGAAACTTGATTTAAAAAGATAAATAAACTAGACAAAAAGTCTATAACCGGAAATTATTTTCGAATATACAGGTTGAACCAAGACGATTCTACAGGGTCAACTCAAATTTTTTTTAATGGAATACCATGTATATCAGAACATTTTTGAAACCTTTTTGTGGCCTCCTTCTACTCCTGTATTATTATTGACTTTTTCCCAACCACTTGGATGTTATGATTTTTTTTTGTTGAAATTATGTTATTTACGTGTATATTATAAAAAAAATCACTATAGCCGCAATTATCGATTTTAAGAAAAAAATATGTTAGTACCAGTTATGAGACATTTGTATCCCGACACTCAGCCATTTTACTTTCCAAAAGGATACAGGATGGACAGAAAGGATTTTTAAATTTACAACTATTAGAACTGAATTTTCTCAGTTTTTCAAATGGAACACATTGTATGTTTTTGGACAATGTGATGTAGAATTGATAAACGAAAATTTTTTGTACGTACATCCCTATGGCTATTTGTAACCATTTTCAATTTATTGAATAATAACTGTAAAATTCAACAATAAAAATTAAAAATATGTATATATATATATATATATATATATATATATATATATATATATATATATATATATATATATATATATATATATATATATATATATATATATATATATATAGTTTGAAAGAAAGTTGTTTTTTTTTTGACTTCTTGAACCTTATTTATATATTTTTATAGCAATTGTGTTCTTGGGATTTTGGTTCTTTAATGATATGAATGAAAGTCTAAATTGTTTATTTATTCATAAACACATTTTACAAACGTTTCGGTGGCTGTTTTCCACCTTTTTCAATGCAATGACTAAAATATAAAGCAATTTAAATTTTTCTACATTTTTAATTATTATTGAAATATCTTACCTTAAACAGAAAAAATAATCTGATGTGGCACTTTATAGTTTAACGTACAATAATGTTACTTAATTAATAATTTGTGCGTATAGCAGGCACATCACTTTTTACTGTTTTATACTAACCGACGATGTTTTTCGGTTTACAACTAAGTTTGAACTAAAATCTTGAACTGGGGTGGCTTGTAATTTGTAAAATTTCCAATGCCTGTAACATGTGTTTTACCTAAATTTTAAAAGTTTTAAGAATCTGTTCAGTTAGATTGCTGTGGCAGTGGTGTATTTCTAATTTTTTGTAAGGGCAGCTACTATTTTGTTTGGTTAATTTTGAGTAAGTTATTGTAGATTTTGTTTAAATTTTGTGTGTCTGTTTTGTCATTTATTGTTTTTGGGTTTTTTTTATTTCAATCATTTCTAAGATTTCTCTTTTTTTGGTGTGGTTTTCTGTAGCTAATATTTTTGTTTTGTCGAAGTCGAATTTGTGTTTTGTTGTCTGTGTATGTTTCGTGAGTGCTGTTTTATTAATTTTATCATACTTGTGGGATTGGATTCTTTTTCTAGATGTTGGGAAGTTTGGCCTATGTATACTTTGTCACAGTTTTCACATGGTATTTCATAAACTACGTGGGTTTTTTTGGGGTAGGTGTTTTACTCTTGAGTGTACTGAAATTAGATTTTAACAAGTTATGTCCTTTGTGGCTAATGTTTATGTCATGTTTTTTAATTTTTTTCCTATTTGTTCTGACAGTCCTTTTGTGTACGGGATGGATACGTAAGTACGTTCGGAATTATTTGTTGTAGTTTGTGCATTTTTGTTGTACAATTTATTTATTCGTTTTTAAAGATTGTATTAATGAACCTGTCAGGATATTTGTTTGAAAAAAGGTGGAAAACAGCCACCGAAACGTTTGTAAAATGTGTTTATGAATAAATAAACAATTTAGACTTTCATTCATATCATTAAAGAACCAAAATCCCAAGAACACAATTGCAATAATATATATATATATATATATATATATATATATATATATATATATATATATATATATATATATATATATATGATTAAATATGATTTGAAGGAAACAACTACTCAGCGGGCAAATACCCCGACCTGCATTGAATTACACCTTCAAATCATGATAGATCGATAGCCAATATCATTTGTCAATTCCTAACCAGACATAGATCGATTTCGAACTTATTTGTTCTCTTCAGTATGCCATAGGTTATGGAACAGACAAATGATAGTTTGACAATCTGCTAGTTATATACAAACTATGGTGAAGTGAATAGTGGTGAGAGGTATGAAACTTCTCATATGGTCTGAATGCTACTATCCGACCGACATCCTCGATGTCTCTGTGGCGGATAGCGACTTGCATCACAGCGCAGAGACATCGAGGATGTCGGTCGGATAGTAGCATTCAGACCATATGAAGATTTCTCCGTACTTATACATATATATATATATATATATATATATATATATATATATATATATATATATATATATATATATATATATATATATATATATATATTGTAATTCAAGAGAAGATATAAAAAGTGCTCCATATGTTGCCCACTTTGATTGACACACATTTCTATGCGTCTTTGGAATGAGGTTTCTACTATTCATAAAATTGCCAGAGTGATACTTCTAAAAGCATTTATTATCTTTTCCTTCAAATTTTGGAATATTGCTTGTGTAATGTTTTCATGGGGATCATGTAACACGCTTATTATAATACCTTCACTTGAATTATTTGAAAGAAAATGCTTATTTTTAATTTGTATTGCTGAATTTTGCAGTTACTATTCAATAAATTGAAAATGGTCACAAATAGCCACAGGAATGTACGTACAAAAAGTATTCGACTTTCAATCCTACATCACATCGTCCAAAAATATACAGGGTGTTCTATTTGAAAAAATTGAGAAAATTCAGTTCAAAAAGTTGTAAATTTAAAAATCTTTTTTGGCCACCCTGTATACTTTTAGGAAGTGAAAGTGGCCGAGTGTCATCACGCTGATGTCTCATAACTGGTACTAACACAATATTTCTTAAAATTGATAGTTGTGATTGTAGTGATATTTTTGATATACACGTGGAAATTCTATAATTTCAAAAAAAAAAAAAAATCATTACATCCAAGTGGTTGGGAGAAAGTCAATGTAATATAGGAGTGAAAGGAGGCCGCAAAGAGGTTTCAACAAATGTTCTAATATACACGGCATTTCATTTAAAAAATGTTACCTGACCCTGTAGAATCATGTTGGCTCACACTGTATTTTCGAAAACAATTTCCGGTTACAGACTTTTTTTGTACTAATTTATTTATGTTTTTAAATCAAGTTTCTAGCTATCATAGAACTCGAGATATCGAAGTCGGACACACTATTGCCCCACCCTGTATATCTACTTTCATTTATCATATTTATTTTAACATTTTAAGTTGAAAGAAAAGCAATTCAATTCAAAAAATGTGAACACAACGCCAAGACTGACCGGCAGTGAATATTAAAAATATTGAAAACAACCTTAAATGCCTCCTTGTAGAATAACTTAAATAGTACGTCGAGATTAGCAGAAAAACTTAAATTTCTCCAGAAAATATTGTTATCATAATCCAATAAATTTTATTCATCTAATATCTAGTTAGTCAACAGGAGATTGACACGAATATTCGCAAAGTGAATCTAGGTCACATAATAACCGGGGAGTTACACAAATAATATTATGCGAGGGTTATTTTCTTCCCTTGACATTTCTCGCTGTTTGCAATTAAATGGGTTTTTCATTTTATTCGTCAAGATTTGGATCACTATGACTACACATTGATGTACCCTTACAATGCACGTTGCCGGGGTGATCAGTCTGTAATATATCCCTGAGCAAATTTTGAGTGACACTCGATACAGATAAAAGAAATACTTATAGCTGGAGTGAAAATAGCAAGTTGTTTAGGAACGAAATGAGTTTGATTTCAAATCGGTTTTTTCTTTAAGGTTTCTGTCATGGATAAAATATCTGTTATCATTTTCGTCGGGCAGTCATATAAATACACGCGTTTACACGCATGTGTGTGTCTTAGGTAAATAATGGCACAGTTTGGGTTAAGGGCTCATAAGAAATCGGTCTGGTGAGGAATTATATAACCCAGCAAACATTATTAAGCATCGGTATCAGAAAGAATATCAAGTATAGGTTAGGTTAGGTTTGTTGTGAATGGGTCTCAGTAGACCCTCCACTGCGGCCATCAGCAGGCCTATTGTGGCTCACGCCTAATTATATTTCACCCAATAAGTTCAGTCTCTTAATGAAACTGATAACTTTATTGGGTGAGAATGTGTCCAGATCCTCTGGCAGCAGTTGCCCTTTGCCAAATATTGAGAATCGGATCCTCTCCACAGCGGGACAGGTGCATAAGATGTGGTCTGCCTTCTCATCATCCTCCAGGCATAGACGGCACTCGGCGTTTTCCGCTAGGCCGAGTTTATGCAGATGATAGTTTAGTCGGCAGTGCCCGGTATATAGGCCTGTTAGAGTTTTCAGGTTTATCCTGTTTAACTCTAAAAGTTTCTTAGTTCTCGATTTCAAAGGGTATTTTATGAACGCCTTCGAATGAACTAATCCTGGCAACTCTTGCCAATACTGGAGAGTTTGCCTTTCAGCCCAGGTTGAGATAGCCATCTTGGCCGTACTTGAAGATATGCCAAGTATTGGTTCTGGTCCGATGAATCGTGATCCCGCTCCTTCTCTGGCTAAGGAGTCCGCTATTTCGTTACCTTCCATACCAGAGTGGCCGGGTATCCAGACCAGAGTCACTTTGTTGTTCTTGCCCAAATGATTTAGAGCTTTCTGACAGTTCCATACCGTTTTGGAGTTACACCGGTAGGAGCCAAGAGCTTTTATAGCTGCTTGGCTATCTGAGAAAATTTTTATTGATCTGCGTGTAAGATGCATATATTCCAGCCTTCGTACACACAGTTCAATGGCATGAACCTCAGCCTGAAAAACAGTTGCATGAGTACCTAGGTTTGAGACTATCCTCACCCTTGGTCTGTAGCTGTGTACTCCGGCTCCTGTTCCCTCGGGAGTTTTGGAGCCGTCTGTAAACCAACAACTGTCTGCCTTCAGTAGGTCGGCTTTATTCCGATCCCACTCCATCTCTTTCTGGAGAAAGGATGTTGAAGGTCAGCTCGTAGTTGGTCATAGTAGGCATAGTATCCGAGGGCATTCCCAGGATGCTGTGATTCTCTATGTCATCCAACAACCTGTTCCGCTCCATGATACTAGTCTGCGGCATATTAATGGCCGCTTGTTGCAGTCTGTAGGTTGCCCACCTGGCCTCTCTCTCCAGATATATATGAAGAGGGGGTAAATCCAGGAGAATTTCCATTGCAGCTGACGGTGTGGTGCTAATTGCTCCAGTTACGGTCATGCATGCTAATCTCTGCAGTCCAGAGAGTTTGGATTTGGCCGTCCGTTGTAATCCTTTCGGCCACCAAACAATGGATCCGTATGTTATCATTGGTCTGATGACCGTGATATAGATCCAGTAAATTTGTTGGGGACCCATGCCCCAGGATTTGCCACAAATACGACGGCATGTCCATAGGGACAGCCTTGCTTTGTGGATTACCTTTTCCAGATGGGAGTTCCAATTAAGTGATTTATCCAGAGTGATTCCTAGATATTTCACCTCCTATATCAAGTATAAGTTTGTATAGCAAATTAGTCGACTAGGCATCTTATGCCACTCATTTCATAGACACCCTGTATAAAAAAGCTAGGTAATTCCTTATATTAAGTATTCAAAGTATGAAAGTTTTTTGTTTATCCGTTTTTGCGATAAAGGACTGTATCACTTGCCCTATAATCTGCTGCCGTGTCCTCATCAAAATCAAGATAGCTTAGACGCTTCCCTCCTCCCGTCCCAGAGCAATGCCACCAGGACTTGCTCAAGCAAATGTAATCCATGAGATTCTGCTCGTGACCACAGTTAATTTTTTTGCTCGGCTTAACAGACGACGATTTTTTGTTTTTATTGCGCCGCCGTTGCAATAAAAGGGCACTTGCCAGATGTAGAGGATTTGTTAAAATTTTTTAATGTCCCGTTTCCGCCTCGCCCAATTACAACGGTTTTATTGTCCGATCTGATAGAAGTGATATACAGTTTTTTTTATGACAGCCGTTCGTCATTGTTACTCTTGCAATTGTACCGAGTCCTGATATCGAGCTGTTTCAGTTGCGGTTTGACGAAAAGTATTTGCGACAAAATGTGGAGTGAAAAGTACAGTAGGAGAAATCGCTTTAGTGACGCTCGATTATTTTTTCAGTGTAGGTTTTTATACTCAGTTTAGTTAGCAACAATTTAATAATTGTAGAAAAAAGTATTAACTAATAAAAGTATTGAATTTAAAGTATTTGCTACACATACAGTAGTTGCAGTATCAAGTCCGCTTAATATAAATTTTAGTACCCAACAAGAACCGCGATGAGGTATGAGCATTTCTTGCCAGGAAAGGATGGGTATAGAATATTAGTATTGAATAAAGAAATTATTTAAAAAGTAACAAGAAACCTTTAAAAACAAAAAAATTATTTATTTATTTATTTATCTATCCATTTAATCACTTAAGCTGCTATAAAACAGATGTGAACGTCATGATAATACAGTAATAGATATCATATAAAAGGAGTAAATGTTAAAATTGTATAAAGTCGTATAAGAAACAGTATAAAACATTGGAATAAAATATAGGACAAAAAAAACTACAGATTAAATTCATTGAATGAGTAAACACATTTTTCACTTAAAAACTTCTTAAGACTAAATTTGAATTTATTAAAGTTGTCGATGCTTCTAATTGCACGTGGCAGTTTATTATAAAAGCCAATACCAGAATAATGAGGAGACTTTTCCAAGAAAGGCGTATTGTAGGTCATCATGGCGAGTATTATAGTTATGATAACTGGCATTAGTCTTGAATAGGTTAATGTTCCGTTTAACATACTTCAACAATGAAAAAATATAGATAGAAGGCACTGACAAAATGTTGTGATTTTTAAAAGAGTTCTTACAAGAGGTTGTAAAACTAAGATTAAAAATCAATCTTATAATACGTTTTTGGCACACAAAGACCCGTTGTAAATTACTGGCTCGTCCCAAATCTATAATATTGTAAGAAATATGACAATATGCCATTGAATAATACAGATTTAATAATGCAGTGTGGTCTAATGGATCCTTGAACTTTCGGATGCAATAATATGCTTTGTTAAGTATTTACAAACTTCATCGATTTGAATATCCCAGCTTAGTTTCGAGTCTATTAAGACGCCTAAAAATTTAACGCTTTGGCTAAAAGGTATGATAATATCATTAAAATTTAGAATATTAACAGGTAGTGATTTTCTCTGTGAAAAGCAAACGCAAACAGTTTTATTAACATTTAAAATTAAATTGTTGTTGTTACAATAGTCATCAAATTCCCTCATAACAGTAATAGTATTATCAAGGAGTTCCGCATCATTCGGTGCAGAGATATCAAATGAATTATCATCAGCGAACATAGTAATATTCCCCTCAGACATGAATGAAGGTAATTCATTTACAAATAGTAAAAAAATCAATGGCCCTAACACCGATCCCTGCGGAACGCCAAGACTCACTTCATAATCATTTGAAATTATGTCATGAATTTTAACATGGAGCGATCTATCAATTAAATATGACATGATCCATTCAAGAAAGATTCCTCGAATGCCCAACTTAAACAATTTTTCTTTAACAAAAGCCAGATTAAGAGAGTCAAACGCTCTTGATAAGTCAAAGAATAATCATATGACAAGCTTTCCATTGTCCATTTCGTCTAACATAAATTGCAAAAATTGTATTATAGCTGTGTCCGTAGAACGATTTTTCCTGAAACCGTGCTGATGATCGGTTAGTAGATTGAAAGAATTTAAAAATGCCATTATTCGATTAAATGCTATTTTTTTCCATTATTTTTGAAATAACGCTTAATAGTGATATAGGCCTATAGTTTTCAGGTTCCAAGGGATTATTTTTTTTAATATGGGAATAATGGTTGCTATTTTTAATATAGATGGAAAAGCACCCGCCTGGAAGGATGCATTAAACAACATAGTCAATGGCTCTATAATGAATTCACTTGCATACTTAACAAACTTCGTAGACAAGCCAAAAGATTGATTATTTTTTAATTCCGATATTATTTGTCTTATTTCACCGATTGTAACAGGGTAAATAAAAATGGATCGATCACTTAATTCGCATGAAGTACAAGTGTCAGATAGATTAGGACCAAAATGATTTCTAACTTTGTCTATAGCAACTGTAACAAAATAATTTGCAAAATGATCAGCCGCCTCGCGAGGGTTGTCAGTGATTGACCCATTAATATTTAGCTCAACCTTATCCAGAGATGGATTATTATTTTGAAGTTCTGTTCTAACAAGTTTCCAAACTTCTTTGGTGGAATTTGGAGCATTTAAAACTCTGTTGGAAAAATAAGCACGTTTAGCATTGGTTATTTGATTATGGTAGCTGCGTCTCCTAAGTTTATAATGATTAGTGAGATCAGGGCTATTATAATGTTGCATGCCAATGTAAATTTTTGAGGTATTCCCTTTCGCGTCTTATATCAGATGTAACCCAGTTTTTGGAATCAATAGTACTGTTACGATTTTTAATAGGCTTAGTTTCTAGGGGAAACGAAGCATCTAATTTATCTAACAAGAATTGTTTAAAGGCCTCGTCGATACTGATTGAGTCCATACTGTATATAAGATTCCAGTTCGTTTTGTGTAAATGATATTGGAATTTGGCTATACTATCTTCGTTAATAAAACGAGTGCTAAATGATTGTTTATTGACAGATACTCTCAAAATAGTAACAGAAACAAATATTGTTCTCAATAAATAAACTAAAAATAAATTGTAATAGTAAAGTTATTACTACAATAAAGATAGAAAGACGCATTTTTATCAGAATGAAAAAAAAATAATATTAATAAATAATAACATCCTGAAAAAAGAATATTTCTCAAGCACTGACCTACGAAAGCACAAAAACGAAAATAAATAATATAGTTGATATCACAAAATTCACTTCGTTACTTCACACCACTTCACGTTACCTTAACTCACATCGCTTCTTCCTTTGAATCCTCACTCTCTTCTTCATTTTCAGATCAACTACTATTCTCGTTCAAATTTATAATAAAAAAAAGATATAAAGGAAAATATTGCATACATAAATTATGTAGATTTATGAAGTATTTTCTACAAACAAGAAATACATAATATATGCAAATAATGCCCAGATGCTTTCCCTGCATTTTATAGCAGGGCAAACCTAATGATATATCTTCCATATTTTCCTGCCCCACTCCGGTGTTCGCCGCATGAATATGTAACAAAGTAAGAAGCAGTCATGTTTTATGCCATGTTGTATTCGAGAAGTTTGTTAAAAGCTTAAGCCTATTATGCTATGCATTTAACGTCTAACGCTGCCTTCTTAATACTTTTGGGTGCCCTGTGCTATAAAAAGTGCGTTGTTTGTGACGACGTTAAATCTGGTAATCTGCAAGCCGGGAAAATTAAATTTAAAAGTTAAGAAGTCTGCGATATGAGCTTGAGACGATGAGAACAATAACAATGTATATAAAAAGATATAAATGACAAAACGGCACAATACACTGCAAGTCACAAGATGTAATGGCAAGAGATCATTAGAAATGTTGTAAATCCCTAGATAATCTAATCCATATTTGCCATGAATTTGAATTCAAATATAGTTTTTAAAGAACGTAAATATCTGGTGAAAAAAATAGTTCACTATACATAAGTATAAATAAAAAAATCTCTTTATTTTGATTGTTTTTATTGAAATAAGTGAAAAACCAGTGTAAAATGCTAATTACCTAATTAAAAAACGTCATTGGCTTGTTAATCTTAAAAATTATTCAGGTTATAATTGGGGTATAGTTTGCACCCTCCTTTAAGCTGTATTAAAGTAATGTATTTCATTCTACGCTTAATAATTAAAATATTTAGCTTCGTTTATACTTGTTGTCATTGCCTACTTGTAAACCTGAAATAAATAAAATTCCATTATATTGCTTATAAAATATGATTAGTTGAGCAGTAAAGGGTGTGGAAATTGTAATTTTTTATGTTATAAGTAATGAACTACATTCTCTTCAATTATTTTACATTAAAAGGAAAACAAAAAAAATTGTTGGTCTGAAAACATTGGCATTCTAGGGCCATGAAAATATTGAAATAGCAGTTAGTTTTTTAATCAACATCATTATCACTACAATGATTTAAACAGTATCTGTGATTAGCCATAGTTTCATGTATGTAGTATTGTCTTTTGTTCTATATCGTCACGTTTTCCTATTATTTGAAACTTCTAGAAGCCACTGTATTAAATTTAAGTTATTTTTCCATTTTCTTTCTACTGACGACACTTAACTAGAATCCCTTTTGTGTGTGACAGGAACAATATTATTTTTTGTTGGAATAATTTGCGCAGAATCGTATACACTCAGCAGCACAACAATAGACGTAAATATATATAGCAGATATAAGTAAAATTAAAGTGGGTCAACTTAAAAAGAGAAAAGCATATAAAAGTACATAGCATTTTTACGTGCAGGATAACTAAATTATTCTATTAGTAAATGTCTGTGAAACATCTTTTGACACTTATAGTTGAATGGAGGCACACACTGTTTATAGGAAATCTTGCAGAGTTGCAACAGAATTGGAGTTTCTTTCTTTCGATACAGTTATTCGGATTGTAGAGAATATGATGGCAAAATACTACTTTAAACATTTTCAAAGATATAAGAAAACAAGATTTTCAGGATTACATTGAGTACTGCACACTCTACTTTCCAACCTTGCGTTGGTTTTTGTTCCTGTCCTATACCACCCTGGATCCAATTCCATCGTTGTTTTTTTTCGGGGTATACAGCACTAGGTTCTGCCTTGGTCAATGTACTGTTTGGATTAATTTACATTACTGTATTCTTCTGTTCTTTTTACTCTTAACTATGTAAGCACCATTGCTATTTTATACATGTATAAACTTTGGAGATAACACCCTTTTGGCCAAAAACACTAACCCATTTAAAGTCAAGGTTACGACTCATTACCAGTAGTGGAAGTGGTGGTCCAGAACCCCCAATGATACACTACTCAAATATTATAACAGTTGTATTTCTTTTGTTGTCTTTTTTAAAGTCAGCTGCCGATGTAAACATTATTATGCAGGAGTACAAAGTTAAAGTACTTAAAGTACAGCCGCAACTACTTTATGTTACCTAATAGTGCTTTGATTCTGTGAACGATTTACAAAGGATGCGGATGCCTCTCAAATACCTTACTGCATCGTAGGATAACTAACAATGTTCTTTAAGGTATATGAGTTACAAAATAGAATTTATATGTAATCATCTTTACTAAGAAGCGGGAGTCCCTTTCTAAAGTACAAAGTAAAAGCTTTTATTTTGCTATATAAGAACCACAAAGCGATGTTCTTACGATGTGGTTAAATGAAATGTAGAGTTATTGGCCAGTACAGACGTTATGTGTACACCACCACTTGGATGATTTTTAAAAGAACAAAATTTAGCAATTAATTCCCTACTTCGTAAAAATTTTATGACGATGGGGTGGGTTCCTTTACCAGATCCATAATGGAGAGACCACTATTCTATAAATCGCTTATTGTGAATCACTCATAAAGTGAGAGAGGAGTGCGATGTTGTCCTAAAACGTTGTTTTAGTTTTATTAAAGTTTAAACACTAGGTATAAATTAATTTTATGCTGAATATGTAATTATTTCATGTTTTTACCTTACCGGCTTTTATTCGATTATTATTGAGACAGAAGAATTAAAAAAACGCTCTGCCATTTTTACAAGTAATTTTACTAACAGAGCTTTCCTTTCAAAAATCCTAACGATAAATATCCTGTTTCCTAATGCACTACCATTAAACGCCGCTTACTGTTTCTAAACAACTTTAATTCACGCATTTACTTCTCGCATCAAATGTAACATTACCATTGCAGGAATTTCGAAGTTGTTTAAGCAGTTATAGGGAAGTGAGTGAGTCTAGAACTTCTACGTTAATTACACCAACTGAATTGTATAGGTGAAAGTTTCTGCAACTCTCAATAATATTTGCCAGATATTAGTACCTGAAGCCTTGCTTTATTAAACAACTTTGTTTTATTACTGAATATAAGTATCACGAATTTGATGTAGTTAATAATTAACATACAGGGTGATCGTTTTGGATGTCCCACTCTATTTTCAAACTTTATTTTCGAGAAATTAGAAAAAATACAAAAACAGGTGTAGTTTTTCCACCACGGAACCTAAAGACAGAAGGCCATTGAGAAATTATGAACGTAAGAATTTAAATAGAAAAGTTAACCAATGTAATATAACTCCTGATGAATTAACAAGTTATTTTTCTACAGTTGTATGCAAACAAAACAAAATCCAAGCAATACTCAAAAAAAAAACCTTTTCTGTTGTTAAACAGGGTGAGTCTTAAGTGTGTAGTTATATTTAAACCACCGATTCTTGACATCTGTAGAAACCCTCTGACACATTTTTCTTTAATTCCCACGTGTAACTGAGTTATCGACTTTCAAAGAAATATGATGAAACTGTTTTGGAACTGCTGGTTACTGGAAACATTCTATATCTTAGCAAAAATGATGTAATGACTTGAGGCAATGTTGCCGCATATCTTATGCAATTCTCTCACCCAGGAGCGATTTTACAATCGTAAGTTAACGTTGAAGGTTACCTAGCATTATATTTTCACAAAAATCGATGAGATTCTAATACAAACCACTTCAACTAAAAGTTACTTTAGCATAAAATATTTGTTGCTATAACCACTTCCAAAACAAATGTAAAATTGAAAAAATTCGATTTCTAAAAGTGCGAGTTTAGCTAACCCACGCCATGATTGAAAAGCCGAGCCCTAGCATTAGGTTCATTCCCGAATTTATAATAACATTGGATGAAATAATTAGCTACTTAAACGATTAATTGCTCCGCTTGAAATAATTTTTAAACATTTTGAGATACCTTTCAATGTGAGAAATGTACAATTTTGACTTGCACCAATCAACATTTCTTTTTAAGCGTTTCAATGGAATATACAACTAAAACTAAATTTTCCGATGAGCAGTAAACTTTTAAGGGGATCTCGAGAGGAATTTAATGTTCCCATCTCATTTTTTCAAAGTATATAAAAAGATTATTATTTTTAAGAAGTAGGTACTTACCCTCTGCTATTACAATAATTTGAAATGTGTAGGTGTTCAAAGAATAAATCAGCTCTCTATTATTTTAATTGGCCTCTAATAGTAAAACACTGAAGGTGCAACACAATATCAGGTGATGGAAAATAATTTACAGTATTTTCACACACTTCTGTCACATTTTACACTGGTCATACCCAACAGTTTGCATTTTATTTCTCCATAATCATCTGGACGTCATTTTTTATAAAAAAGATCAATTTTTTCTTGAGAAAACAGCACTTTATTGGGGCTAGGTCATTACATGATAAAAAATCAACCACGCCATAATGTGAACTGCGGTATTAGCGTCGCATATCTAACCACGTACCTAATCAGTGTTGCCAGACATCCATTTTCATGGTATTTATACCATTATTTTCCTTGTGTACCTGCACTCTTTTTAAATAATAAAAGTATTATTTAAAAATTTCTACCATTTTACTCCAATATTAGCAAAAGTTGATAAAAAAGTTAAATTTAAGTCGTCAGCCCCGACCTCGGTCAGTTCTTCCATTAAAAAAGAGTAAACTAAATTAAATTTTATACCGTGTACGTAGATCTTTATAAATCGGAACCTCGCGTAAACAGCGCTAGTTGTGCAAGCCCAAATAAATAACAGTCTTTTGCTGCTTTCTGTGGTTTCTGTTGCGATGAGAAGACCCGTTTTTTTAAATACTCAGTTACCTGAATTAACGGTCAGTTAGGTCAATAGAAATTTTTTGAAAAGTATCATGATTTATTTATAATGAAATTTATAACCTATGTGAAAATCTCACACATCTGGCAACATTACAGCCCATGTAAAAATCAGTGTTATTTAGTTCTCGCACCTGTCTGCATTAGCATTTACAAAAATGTGTTTTATAACGGTATTATAGTTTTTTGTGATTAAATTTGTGATTCGCAATTTTGAATTACTATGTTACCGAAATTTATTATTTATAATTTGTTCCTTTGGTGGTTCATTTTGTGAAAATTAGTGATCAACCATAGCGACTAATTTTATTATTTTAATGCTGGATATGTTAAAGGCATAATTTCAAGTAGATGAAAATGCTAGACAAGCAAAACGGCTATGGAATGCTATCCAAACCTCAAGCCCATATGATATATTCATGTAGTAACTGTTGTATTATGTAAGTAAACAAATCTGCTTTTTTGTTCTTTTAAAGTAAATACGTCTTTTTAAAATGACTATTTTCAACTTTGATTCATTTTTAGAAATGAACCATATTAAACAAACTATAAATTAGAGACAATAATAATAATTTAAAATACACAGAAAAAGTATTGCATATTTTTAATATTTAGTGCTTATGGGACGAGTTCTGTTTATTTATAAAAAAAGTGTCAGGATTACCTAATATTACAAGGAAAAATAGATAAACAGATACTTTTAACACCTTTTACTTTAAGAGCAAGCTACAAGTGACGTGCTTTCCTCCACAAAGGACTAATCAATCGCGCCTTGGCCGCCTTGAAGTTTATTTCTTATTTTCGGCCAGTGTGTACAGATATCATGCTTTCTTAAAAAGAGCTCAATGTTTTATAAACTATTACATTTGTTTTGGTGGGGCGTCTACACTGATATTAAATAAGTCTAATATCGTCTCACAAAATGCCCGTGACAAAAGGGTAATAATTTTTTTAAAAATTCAAAATTTGCAATTCATGCAATGTATGCAATTATAGGATAATTGTGATGACGACCTCTGGCAGTAGCAACACTGCCTTCAGTTACGTCATTTCTGTGAACGGCGTTTCCAAAGTTATCCAGTGACTACCAAAATGTCAGTGGCTGGAGGACGAAAAAATTATCAGAAATTAAAAATTTTTTTTTTGTTCAAAAAAAATTTTTTGACAGTGCCAATAAATTGTACAAGACGAAATATATTGAGGGTTAAAATATAACTACGCATTTAAAACTCACCCTGTATGTTATTGTTGTATGTAGACATATGTAGACAATAGTTAATCATATGTGAGCAGTAACAATTTTTAATCTAAAATAATTTATTTAATAATTAAACTTGCAAGTTATGCGGGGTGTTCCGAAACTAAAGCACCATACGCTAATTAATTTCGATTAGCTAAAACCGTATATTATGGATAGCTCCTCAAAAAATGTATATTTCTTATTGCGACAAATTCATACCAAATTTCACACCTGTGTTGTATACGTAATTCCTGAGGTATTGTAATTAAAAAGAGATTTTTTATGCATATCCTTTGAGTGACTTCATACCCGAAAAAAAGTGATTCGGACTTGTTGCCAAAATTTTCCTATAAATATATTTAATACACATAAGTTTCGCGTAAAATGTAGGTAATAAACTTGTAATTTATGAAAGGGTCCGCGAAATCATTAAATGCAAAGCCATCTACATCAACAATGTAAGCATAGTAGAATGTGTTAATATCGTAAAACAATATAGTAATCCCTTAGTTGCTGTACAAAATTTAATTAAACCATTTCATTACAGTAAAGTGAGAGAGGTGTTGTCTTTGTTAGTTCGGCATTCCTTGTTGATCATTTCCTGGTGTTAAAGTAAACCTGAGTTAATAATATTGCTGTTAAATTGTGTTATAATTATGTATCTGTAATTTCTTACATAATACAAAAGAACAAGTGAGAACGGGTGAACAGTATGAGCGGGTGAACAGTCTGATATGTGCATTAGTTAAGCGTGCGCTACGCGCACCCTTGGCGCTGTGCAAGGCATCCTCCTCTGTCGCAACAAAAATTTGTGTATTATTGGCCGCCGCGCCGTTACGATGCGTCGGATCGAATTCGGTCATTAGACTTTTCTGCGCCGTTCGCGACGTAGAGCGCCAACCCCCTCGCGATTTTGAAGAAAAGGCGCGTACCGAAATTAGCCCCCCTTCCCCGACCCCCAACCCCACCAATTTTTTCACGGAAACCTCCCCTCGAATAATCTCCGCCCACGGGAGCGCTGTCTTTAATCTGCCGACGAAGTATTTTTTTCGGTCGATCGAATATTTTCGGCGCGTCGAGGCCGCCACGCCGTTACGACGCGTCGGATGGAATTCGGTCATAAGACTTTTTTTGCGTCATTCGCGACGGAAGATGACACGCCCCCCACAATTTTGCCGTAAAGGCGCGATCCGAAATTAGCCCCCCCATCCCCCCTCCAATTTTTTCACGGAAACCTCTCCTCGAATAATCCCCGCCCACGGGAGCGCGGTCCTTAATGTGCCGACGAAGTATTTTTTTCGGGCGATCGAAAATTTTCGGCGCGCCGACTGCCGCCGCGCCGTAACGACGCGTCGGATCGAATTCGGCCATAAGGCTTTTTTGCGTCTTTCGCGACGTAGAGCGATTTTGCCGAAAAGGCGCGTTCCCAATTTAGTAATATATTATATTGAAAACTTACAAATTGCACAAAAACATGTCTCAAAAATAATACATAAAAACCCTTTATTTACCCAACAGAAAATTTATATAACGAAACGAAAATATTTAACCGTCGTTAATTTTTTTGGCAAATACTGTTAACACGACAACATAAAATAAAAAAGAATTAATAAAAAATTAAGCATGATTATAATATGAGACAAGAAATTCATTCCACTAAATTACCTAAAACTAATAAAACTATTGCACAAAGGCGTTTTACATATTTAGGACCTAAATTGTATAATATTTTACCAATGGAAATAAAATGCTTGAAATGGGTTTGCACCAAAGAATAATACATTGTTTTCATGTGGTTGACGTCAAAAATTTTTTTAGATATTTGAATTTTGGAATAAGGCATCGCAATTTTTGTGCTATACTACTTATATGTGTAATCCATTTTAATTGACTGTTAATAATAATTCCTAAATATTTTATAGTTTGGCAGGATTCACGTTCGATATTAGTGTCATTATATTTAAACTCTATGCTTTTATAGGTCGGCAGGTTGTTAATATAGCTTGTAAATAGTAAATATTTTGTTTTTTTTTATATTGATAGTAACATAGCAGCAAAAAAGTCTAATAGTATAGGAAATTTCTGTTGGATTCTTTTTTTAGACATAGCCAGCTCTTGTCTTTATAGACCAATGACGTGTCATCGGAAAAACGTATTATTTGGACTGTGACGAGTATGTTAAATATTTCATTCACATAAAGATTGAATAGCAACGGTCCCAGTACGGTACCTTGTGGAACTCCAAAATTGACATTTCTTGTACTACTCACTACACCATTAATCTTAACGCATTGACTTCTACCATGTAGATAACTTTCTATAATTCTTATATTCCAGCATATTCTATTATCTTTTTTTTTATTTTTTATGTAAGGAGTTTTTGTGGTTTATAGAATTTATTAGACCATTCGTTATCCACGGATTTCTTTTGACCTTATACCATATACACATTACCATATACGCATTATTTACGGGCTTATCTGAATGTTTATTATTATTATTATTATTATTCAATACTTTGTACGACTTTCACTTGACTTTTTTAAAAAGTATCTGTAAGAAATAATAAGATTATGTTGTTTCACCCGATCTTAAGAACTTAAAAGAACTAAATTATACTTACTACCACTAAATCGTTAAATAAAACAAAGATAGATCAACTAGGATATTGAGAACATTATCTGTAAGTATTTGCTGTATCATTAAAAGTGTACAAGAAATATATAAACTTCCATATCATTATTTCCATTTATTATCTTATGACATTTATCAATTTCAGTTGTTTTCTTGACTTGAAATTTCATACTTAAATAGAAACTTAAGTGAGCTTAGATCGGACCAGCAACTTTGTTAAATTAAACTCATTAATCAAAAGTGCTTCAAAATGAATGACTGCGGCGTTGCCAGGTTGGCGGTACCAATGGAGTTCCTCGATGGGCTTAGGAATAACAAAACTTTGTCCAGGTTCTTGTCACAGTCTCTGTAAGTACTACATTTTTGTAATATTTTAGTAATATCAATTTTAGTCTCGCGGAGTTTTTCAGTTTTCTTCAGATATTTCAGAAACCAAGTAAGACAACTGGGTTTCACTTGCACATATTATTTGAGAACTTTTGTCTGATTTTACTACTTTTTTGAATTAAAAATTATCATTTTTAATACCGAATCAGTAAATTATTGATACCAATATTTTGTTTTAAATATTTGATCCAAAGGGCAATGGAAATAGGAAAACTGAGGAAAATTAAAAGCGTTTCTTATATTCCTGTTATATTCTCAAAAGGATGAAACTACATAATAAAAGGAAAAACATAGTCTTAAATTAAGTTTTATCTTAAAGAAAATCAAATTTTTATTAAATTTTTAGATCCACTTAAGTCCTTTAAAGCTTCTAAATTAAATGCAGAGATAAGTAATTTCCTTATTTCCCAATGAATAATAAAATAGAAGCTTTTATATGAATGAGGCAAGCACGAATATAAATCTGATTTATAAATTTTAGCACAGCCTGTTGCTTTGTAAACATGTCACTTTGTATACGGTGTGTTGTGCATATTTTCAATGTTGTTATAGTTATAATATTAATGATATTTTATCGATTTGGGATGTGTTTAGATCATATCAAAATAATTTCGAAACGTCCCGCATTGGTATGCACAGTTGTTCTTAGGCGACTCGCCAAGCATCACTTAGCAATAAATGAGTCTTATATATTTCATGCATTAAACTCATTCACTGCTGAACGATAACTGGCGAGTCACCGGAGAACGACTCTGCATACCTAACTTTTGTTAATAATAAGCATTAACCTTAATAGAAAGAAAAAGTACAAACAACAATTTCCGAAACCCGGCCTTATTTATTGTTAATGCATTTATAAAAACTGAGAAAATAGTAGACTCAAATTGGGTCCTTGTGGAACCTCAGAACTTATCCACAATAATTTTGTACTGACATCATCATTTAGGGAAGCTGTGTGAGACTGTGAGCTATATCCGTAGTGATCTATGTCATGTTGTTGTCTGCGAAGATTATTATTTTGCGTGTAGTTTTGCAATTAATTAAAAAATGAGGCCACTGTTGAAACAAAGTCATTTTCCAGATATCTACAATAGTTATTCAAGAAGGGCCGCTTGTAGACTTTGACAATTTAAAGACTTTTAAGAGCGCAATACACATTCAATGTTTAAAAAATAATTTGTGTTTAAGAAATTGCTATCTGTTTATTGTTAATGCCGATGTAAGTCTTAACAGTTTGCGTTTTCGAATTATTCATTTATGTTGTTTCTGTTTTGAATGAAAATGAATTATATAAATCGAGAGATACGCCCATGTATAACTTGTTTGGAAATACCACAAATATAAAGTATATGATTCTGTGGAAATACATTAAAGCGATGATTTTGGCCTCGTGCCATCTTTGCACGAACCACTTGTCGATAATAGCCGAAATTCGTTAAAGATTGAATCTTATAATAATCAATGGAATGGAGAATGGGATAATACCATAATAAAAAGGAAATTTATACACTTAAGAAAGCTGTTTTAAGGGAAGCGAAGTGCCTTTCCTATAAAAGTTACAATACTTCCTGATATTAACGAAATTGCATGCGCCTCTGAATAGAATCAATTAGTTTTGCATTTCTTTTATAAAAATAAATTTTGTGTTTACGTGAATTTGTTTTATTTTGTTACTTATTTTTTGTACGCTACTAATTTATTTTCCTCGCGATTTACCCTCCATCAAATTTAAATTGGAATTTTAACAGGAGCTACACATAACAATTAGAGAAGAGAAGGAAACTCACATGTTGACATTTATTTACTTATTTTGTGTATGTATTGTATATATAATTAAAAAAATACTATGCCTGTAGTAAACTAAAATTACGGTAGGGCAATAAAATTTCGTGCAACAAAAATTATGTGCAACAAAAATTATGTACAATTAAAATTGCACGCAATTAAAATTGCATGCAATTAAAATTGAATTTCGTTCAATTAAAATTTCGTGCAATGAAAATTGTTTGCAACGATAATTGCGTGCAATAATAGTTGCATCCAATAAAACTGCATGCAATAAAAACTTTCTCAAATAGAAATTGCTTGCAACTAAAATATCGTGCTAATTAGAATTGCATGCAGTAACTGCAATAAAAAATTTCATGCTGAAAATTTGCTACAGAATTTCATGCAAAGAAAAATTGCCTGCAATTGATTGCAAAAAAAGAGGGTAGTAAAAACTGCAAGCATTAAAAAATGGGTACATTAAAAATATCATGTAAAAAAAATTACGTTCAATGAAAACTGCGTGCAACAAAAATTGCATGCAAATAAAACTGTGTGCAACTAAAGTTGCCTGCAACTATAATTGCGTACAACTAAAGTTTCGTGCAATAAAAATTGTGTGCATCAAAAATTACGTGCAACTAAAGTTGCGTGGAACAAAAATTGCGTGCAACTACAATTGCGTGCAATGAAAATTGCGTGTAACTAAAATTGTGTCATTTAAATTGCGTTCAATAAAGATTGCTGACAGCCAAAATTTCGTTTGGCTGTCAGCAATTCGTTTTAGAATTTACACGCAATTCTATTGTGCAGTTTTACTAGTCTGCAATAAAAATCTCGTATCAAATGCAAATATTTCACGCACTGAAAAATTGCACCCAAAAATATTGGCTGCATTAAAATTCATTTAGAGAAAAACTGACAAAAGGCAATAAAAATTGCGATCAATAAAAATTGTGTGCAGTGAAAACAGTGTGCAACGAAAATTTCGTGCAACTAAAACTGTGTGTAATAAAAATTCCACCCCGAAAAATTGTATATAGTAAAAATTGCATGCAATGAATAATTAACCCAAAAGTATTGGCTACAAAATTCTTTTCTGAAAAGGAAGTAAAAATTGCGTGCAGAAAAAATTTAGGGCTACAGAAACTACTTGCAATAAAAATTGTCTGCAATGAAAATTGCGTACATTGAAAATTGTGTGCAGTAAAAATTTCGTGACAAAAAATTGGGTGTAATAAGAATTTCATGCAATGAAAAATTGCACGTAAAAACATTGTCTGCAATAAAAGAACAGTACTTTCTGAACAAGTTGCATGCTATAAAGAATATGAGTGAAATTAACAGAAAATGCATGCATTTGAAATCGTGTTCTACATAATATTTTCTCCATAAACGAAAAGATATTCGTTTTTTATTATCCACTGTGTTTAAATTATACTAAAACATTTTATTTCTAACCAATGTAACACTAAAATGGATATGAAATTCGCTGTAATTTATTTTCCTCGCAATTTATCCTCCGTCAAGTTTAAATTGGAATTTTATAAAAGGCGTAACATAATGTTATCGACAATAATAATAATTGGAGAATAGAAGAAAATTGACGTTTTATAATTTATTTACTTTATTATTATGCACATTCTTTAAAATTACAAAATACTACCCCTGTAGCAAACTGAAATTACGGTGGGACAATAAAAATTGCATGCAATAAAAATTTTATGCACTGAAAAATTGCAAGAAAAAATATTGGCTGCAATAAAATGCCTTCACACAAAAGTACTTTCTAAAAATGTTGCATTCTATAAAAAAACATAAATAATTTGTTTTAATAAATAACTTACTTTTTCATCATTCTCTTTCCTAACCAATGAAGAAATAAGTTCAACATCACCCTCTTGCGCGGTTTTTAATATTGCCAAATTAAAATTGGAAGAGTTCAACGAGTCCATAATGTCCGTAGCACCTTGTTCCAAAATGTTAACGTCGTCAATCCGTGACATAGTGTCCGCGACAACGTTAGAACGAC
Organism: Rhamnusium bicolor; assembly: GCA_029963845.1. NCBI lineage: Eukaryota > Metazoa > Arthropoda > Insecta > Coleoptera > Cerambycidae > Rhamnusium > Rhamnusium bicolor. Next base: position 24,612 of record JANEYF010005133.1, read on the forward strand.
CTGGAATGTGTTATTTTTAAATTGCAAAATAAATTCTAATTGTCTAATCTGTCACGGCGAACGGTCTGTTTTCGACGATGAAGTTGAAACTAATAGCTTGTGATCGGTATAATAAGTGAGAACGGGTGAACAGTATGAGCGGGTGAACAGTATGAGCGGGTGAACAGTATGAGCGGGTGAATAGTCTGATATGTGCAATAATTAAGCTGTGCGCTACGCGCACCCTTGGAGCTGTGCAAGGCATCCTCTGTCGCAACAAAAATTTGTGTATTATTGGCCGCCGCGCCGTTACGATTCGTCAGATCGAATTCGGTCATTAGACTTTTCTGCGCCGTGCGCGACGTAGAACGTCAACCCCCCGCGATTTTGACGAAAAGGCGCGTACCGAAATTAGCCCCTTTCCCGACCCCCCACGCCCACCAATTTTTTCACGGAAACCTCCCCCTCGAATAATCCCCCCGCCCACGGGAGCGCGGTCCTTAATCTGTCGACGAAGCATTTTTTCGGTTGATCGAATATTTTCGACGCGTCGAAGGCCGCCACGCCGTTACGACGCGTCGGATCGAATTCGGTCATAAGACTTTTTTGCATTGTTCGCGACGGAAAACGACACGCCCCACACGATTTTGCCGGAAAGGCGCATTCCGAAATTAGGCCCTCCTCCCCGACCACCCACCCCCCTTCATATTTTTCACGTAAACCTCGAATATTCCCTGCCTACGGGAGCGCGGTTCTTAATCTGCCGACCAAGTATTTTTTTCGGACGATCGAAAATTTTCGGCGCGTCAAAGGCCGCCGCGCCGTTACGACACGTCGGATCGAATTCGGTCATAAAAATTTTTTGCGTCGTTCGCGACGTAGAACGGCACTCCGCCCGTGAATTTGCCGAAAAGGAGTTTTCCAAAATTAGTCAGCTATGTCAAGTAGCTCTTGCGAATCTAACTTTCCCGAAACAGTTAACGCAATATAAACTGTTTTCGGTAAACGCCGTTTTCACAATTTTAATAGCAATTTCTAACTCACCATGTGGGATTCGCCCACTATACCCAGCATGAAACGGTAAAAATCTGAAGGTTTCCTGGCCTCAATCTATGAACCTGTTAACAAATCTTCTGACCTTTTTTCTTCACTGAAAGGAGCGAAATAACAATATTTTTTAAATTACTATATAAATCCCGCTCCGGAGGATTAATGATAATGTCGTAAATATTATTGATAATCTCTAATGGCAAATGGGCCACAATTTGGTCGTATTTTTTACGATCAGAGGTTACCTTCGAAACGTTAAATTGTGCCTCAACCTGCGTGAACCATATTAACGGATTTGACATCAATTTGACAGACGTTACATATTATTGATTGACAGGCAGAGGTTAGCCTACCTCGATATTTACTTGGGGTGAATCAATCATCATTAATAACATTAATGTAATAGTTTGACAGACGTCCGAAAAGTTTAAACGATTGTTTTATGGACGTTTAAAAAAATGGTGAGCAGTACATGCAGTGCACTCGCCTGACTAGGTACAATATTATAGAACACCAAAAGCAAAACTGAAATTAGAACTGCCAACAACGGAGGGATCCAATATAACCACCAAATCCAAATAAAAATCAGTAACTACAAAAATCGTTGCACAGTAGAAACTTCTCCTGGGTCTAGCTCCAAAATGGCTCCAAATCGCCGACGGGGGTTAACAATTTCAGAGGGAAGGCACGGCGGTTGCTGGGCGTCGAGCGTTGGGGTCACCAATTTATGTGGAGTTCCACATAATTAAAACTCAATTAGTTATAAATTCTTATGTTCATCAACTAAAAGGTTGAAAGTTATAATTAAAATGATAATATGGTTACAATTAATGAATTTTGATTAACATTAATCTGTAATATTTATTATTATTATATTCTTCTTATTTTTTCTGCTTCCCCCGTTACCGATCTTCTTTACTTCTGTCTATTAATGCACGAAAATGCACATGTAGCTGTTATCTCAGAATGAGTACGTTACACGTGTCCTACATTTTATTTGATCCTATAAACGGAAGACCATTATTTGGGGATATTCGGTTTTTACTAGCCACTGTTAACATGTGTTTAAATATGATACTAAAACATTTTATTTCTGACCAGTGAAACACACTAAAATGGATATAAAATTCACTGTAATTTATTTGTGTCGAGCATTAAACACTTTAATGCGGTTTCCGATTATAAACAAAATACTTCTAACGATGTCAACAGAGTAAACAAAATGTACGAACCACTGACGGCGATAAGCATTTGTTTGTCAAAAAAGCAGAGACCAAAAAATTAAAATAGAAAGAAATTGTTTTTTTCTCTTCAAACGTCACAAAAGTCATCATTTTTAATGGTAAAATCTGACACAGAAATTGATGTTTTTGTTACTAATATAAAAATGTCAACACTTTTAATCCTAGGATTAAAAGTATTTTTAATCCTAATATTAAAAGTATATTTAAGTAAAAATTAAGCATTTTCATATTAATACAGTTTATTTAAATTAAAATATGAAATTCTTAAAATCCAAAATTATTAAACAATGAAATGAAATACAAAACTTATTGATTAGACTAGATATATAAATTCATTTGATTATTATTATTTATTGATAGTAACATTGAAAGTGCAATTTGAGCAAGTTGAATAAAAAGTAAACAAACCATAAGAATCGACACTGTTAACATTTTTAACGGTGGTGGTAGCAATATCTGAAACTGTTACACTCTTAGTGGTATCGTGGGAACACATTTCTTGATTAATTTTTCCTTGATTTTCTACATTATTGCAAGCAGCTGTATTATCGAGATTCAAGGGATTGATACTATTACACGCACTAGGCCCATTGGTGCTAGTACTAGGTTCATCGAGTCGAAATATTTTTCTTGCTGTACTTTTTTTATTTTCTATAGATTCTTCTATATACCTCTCTGCAACAGTGTTCGACTTCCAACCCCCATGTCTTTTAAGGCAAGTGACATCACCACCAGAATTTACAAGAAAAGTGGCAGACGTTCGACGTAAGCAGTATCCAGTATATTCATTTGCATTTGGTAAATTTAAATATTTTGCCACTTCTTTTGCAACACTACTAATTTTATGAATACCGACTACTGACCGTTGACATCTTCCTTTTTGATACTATATAACAAAATGACTTTCTTTAAAACCTTTTGGCCGAAGAGCAGCGTATTTTCTGTAAATACTCAAATATTTTTCTCCAAGAACCGTAAATGACCGACCTTTCCCAATCTTAGTATGAGGAACTTTTATCAGTAAAGCAGACTCAACATCTTCAATGTCATCAGTTTTTAAATGAATTAGTTCATCACAACGACATGCGCTCGCAATTCCCATTATTAAGGCAACCTATAAATAAAAATTCATAAAATTTGACTACTTCATTCTTTAATTTTAAACGTACCTTCATCATTAAATAATGTATGTTAGAAGCAGTATCCAAAAACCCTAGCTTTTTTAGGGGTATAACCATTACTTTGCCTTTTTAAAAATGCATTCAACTTGGAAAATTTACTTATATCTACGCCATTCTTGAGAGTCAGTGTCGATTTCACCATTGAATAATGTGACCACAAAGTGGAAGATTTCATTTTTTGAGGACAGATTGGCAAAATATGCCAATAAAACACTTTCCGAATACGATTTTATATTCTTTTCAGAGCACCATTGCATAAAATGATTATATGAGCACTCGTACACTTCACACGACTTTGGTGGTAGAAGATTTAAAGTCACTTTGCAATTTCAACCACCTCTGCTGGTATACTCGACAAATCTTCACAATCAGACATTTTTTTCTAATAATGGACTATAATAAATCACAATTTATTGGCTTGAATAGAATGTTGGTTTATATTTATTGGCATCCCTAGCAACCACACAATATCCATAGCAATCACATAGTATTTGTCACAAGCAACACGATGAAACTGTTATAAGTCGTATAATAAAAAATAATTATGTATGTACTTAATGTTTAAATATTTCGAATTTTTTTTGTATTTGAAGAAAAAATAACATGTTTCATTCGGAATTAAAAGTGTCTTTGTTTGACTCGCAATTTTTGCGTTCGCTCGACTACGCTGCGCTTCGCCTCGCAAATACAAACAATAATTTCTCGTCAAACAAAGTGTCACTTTTAATCCTAATAAACAATATACTATTAAGGCGTCTCGATAAAAAGGCATTGTCTTTGAATACCGATAAGCAGACAGATATCTGTAAAAAATTGGAAATTACCAACAGCTTATTTTTTCTATTTTTATCGCATTTTTGCAATTCTAACGCATAAAACTTCATTTATTTAAAAATGCTGCTGGAAAAAAATTAATTTATTAACAAGATTCCTTGTATATCATTATAATGCTAGGAGCTAATCCCGCTTTATCTTATCTAATGCACATTTCGTCAAGGATCTCTTTTTTAGCGCTGGAAAGATCTCACGAATCATACGTCAGGTGAAATTGGACGAATCTTTTACGCGATCTGAAATGAATTACGAAAATTCGTTAAACTGAGGTCTTTGGCGACTTCTGCACCCATTAAATGAACCGTAAAAGTAAATGACAGCATAGAAGGGGCCATTTTGGTTAAGCCGAGTCAATAGACAGAAATTAACTTAGACGTCAAGGAACCCCCTGGAGCGTAATATTAGAATTTATCAGGAAGTGCAAGAGACCTTTTTGATTTACTTTGCAAACATAGAAGACGGTTTATTAACATTAATAAATCAAAGTTGGAGAGTGAGAGGGGCGTCGAAATATTGGGTTGGGCCATGATTTGTGAGACAACTGAAAATAATTTATAATATTTTGTTCAGTCCTGTTTTAAAGTTTTAACCAATATTTAAATATTAAGGTTGTATGGGTGGTAATATACAGGGTAGCTCACCGAACACTGTCCATGTTAACTCAATTTTAGACCGAATGCTTAAACAGGTCGATTTTATTCTCGAGAAACAGTTAAATTCATTACTTTCATTGGCGATTTTTACCACCGAAATTTCAAATGGCAAGAGGCGTGAAGTAACATCATTTTAAAGCCTGCTAAATGCTCCTTAAAAAAGGCATTTTACCCTTTAAAATTATCGTTATTTGTTTCCCAAAAATTATGTTTAAAAGATTTAGTACCTAGAAAAGTAGATAGAAAAAAAAAGCTCTTGTCAAAATGTTGTCGGACAGTCCGCAGTCTATCTGGAGTAATTTGACCGCATTCGTGGGTGATACGTTGCCGTGAATCTTCTAAAGAATTGTTAAATTCTCTTCACAATCTTATTTTACTCTTTAAAATGTAAACGCTTCGGTGCAGAAAATTGCAAGAACATGTTAACTATTTTACAAAGTAACAATGATAATTTTAGTACCTACAGCGTCTGGCATTCATTGTGAGTGACCTTGTCAGGCTATTAACACTCTTTTATTCGTTTCATTTTTTTATAAACTCAAAAATGGATTATTCCATTACTAGCGGAATTGAAATAATTAACACCTTACTTTAAATTGAGAAATTGTGAAACCAGAATACAGCAATCATTACAACAAATATGGCCTTAAGAACTTTATTTCTGACGTAGTGAGTGATAAGTAAAGCTGGCCGAGGTCACCTGGTCGACAGTGCCGTCATATGACTCATATGTTTACATCATATCATAATACTTGAATAAGTACAATAAATGGAAATAAATTTTAACAATAATGTTACATTTTATAAAAATTTGTATAAAACTCACCCTTTTAAGCAGATTTATGAAGTAGTTTGGTTGTCGTCATCACAAAGTGAGGAAGATCTATAGTATAATAGCATCAGGTATGTTTCTACAGCTGTCTCCGTCAGCGATGTTCGCTTTGGTGAAAAAATATGTTTGTATTTTGAAAAGGACCGTTTGACATCTACGGATGTAATACAGGCATAAGTAAAACAATCTGTGAACTCACTTAACGAAGTTGTAGACGCACCATCACAAATTTGTCTTAATTTGCTAAAATCAGGATCTTTCTGTAATACACTCTCGAATTTTTCACTAACGCGATTATTTTTTGCGTCATTTATAGCCTGTAGCTGTGTATTTACTTCGTCCACTATTTGCAGCGATTCCACTAACGACAACGAACTATTTTGCAATTTTTCTGTTGCGTCGTGTAGTCCTCTATAATTGTTATTAATAGTTTTTAAATCTGTTTCAAGGGAAACGTCTTGAAAGCTTGTCTGGCTTTCCCTAATAACTGCAGCCTCGTTAGGGTTGAACTGTAGTATCACAGCTTTTATTTGTTGAAAATATTCAGCATAATAAAAAGCCGCTTTGAACCACGTTCCCCAACGTGTAAGAATCGGCTCTGGTGGTTCAGGGATACCAGGACACTGTCTGTGAAATGCTCGAAGCCGTTTAGGAGATTTGAGAAATACTTTTTTTTGTATTTGCTATTAATGCATCTACCTCTGGAAAACATTTTCGAATCGTTTCTGCCACAAGATGTAACGCATGCACTTTACACGTAACATGTAAAAACCTACAATTGTCTCTTTGAAGAGAACGGCCTACCACGCGCATTGTCGCGGCACCATCAGTCACAAACATCAATACTTGACTTGTTGAAAGTTCAAATTTTTCGAATGTCTCCAACACCACACGCCAGTACACGCAGTTAGTCTTTTACTAGCTAGTAAAAGTGGAAATGTTGATTTAAGAGGGTCCAGTACACGTACTATAATATTTAAAACAGAATTTTTTTTACAATCTGTCGTCTCGTCAATACATAACCAGAGCCGTGTATTTTAAATCCACATTTAATCCTATTTACAATGTCTTCACGAACAGCTGGAATATATCTACGTAACGATGTACGACTGGGTAAGTTCACCTGGGGATTGTATTTATTCCAAAACTCCCGAAATGGTTGTTTATCCAGTATGTGTAGCGGAATATTACAGGCTATTAACATTAATAATAAATCAAACATAAACTGAGTTGTCAAAGGCATGCCATTTTTTTTATTTTGATGTTGCACGGTATTGATATGACGACGACAATCTGTTTTGTGCCAGCACATTAAGTCTTGATTGCAAACTTTACAAATTATTTTGCATCCGTCATAGAATAAATCCGGAAATTCACCGATAAATTTATTCACTGTGTCCGCGTACGGTCGTTTTTTACCCTTTGGCGCGTTTGACATTATGTATAATTTATAAGTACAACGTCACGCATTAACCTTTCAAATAAGACTACAGCGTAAATCACTTCTAAATCGGCACGTGTGACGCCAGCGCAAGACCGTGGCTGTACTCCAGCCACCTCCGCCAGCTTTAGCGATAAGTGTATACCTCTGGTGGTCAGTGCTACTACCTGTCAGAAATCACGTATGTTTTAGTGACTGATAGTGCCCTGCAAAGCAGGTGCCAGGAGCTGCGACCTCTAACCCTGATGAGCTAAACTATATACAGAATAAGATTTACAGGAAACAACTACTCAGTGAATAAAAGCCCCGACCTGCGTTGAATTAAGCCTGCAAGTCCTGTTTGGTAGTCAAGATCATTTGTTAATTCCACACTAGACATAGACCAGTTTCGAACTTGTTATGTTCTCGTCAGTATGTCATAAGTAATGGAAAAGACAAATAATAATAGCAAACCAGACTAGCTTAAAGCAGACTAAGCAAGGCAGGCATGGCGAGTGATAAGTGTATCCCTCTGGTGGTCAATGCCACTACCCGTCATGCATCACTGATGTCTTAATGACATAGTGACTGCTAGTGACGTGGTTTGCTATTATTATGACGAGACCAAGTTCGAAACTGGTCTATGTCTAGTGTGGAATTGACAAATGCTCTTAGCTACCAAATAAGACTTGCAGTGTAATTCAATGCGGGTCTGGGCTTTTGTCCGCTATGTAGTTGTTTCCTGTAAATCTTATCCGACTTTATTTTTGACAAAAAATATTAATATTAAATATGATTTGAACGAAACAACTACTCAGCGGGCGAGTACCCCGACCTGCATTAGATTGCACTTTCAAATCATGATAGATCGATAGCCAATATCATTTGTCAATTCCTAATCAGACATAGACCAGTTTCTAACTTATTTGTTCTCCTCAGTATGCCATAGGTTATGGAACAGACAATTGATAGAGGCCAACCTGCTAGTCATATACTAACTAAGGTAAATTGAGTAGTGGTGAGAGGTATGGCATACTGAGGAGAACAAATAAGTTCGAAACCGGTCTATGTCTGGTTAGGAATTGACAAATGATATTGACTATCGATCTAACATGATTTGAAGGTGTAATCCAATGCAGGTCGGGGTATTTGCCCGCTGAGTAGTTGTTTCGTTCAAATCATATTTAATAACAGTAGTTTAGTCCACCTGGGTTAGAGGTCGCCGCTCTCGGTACTTGCTTCACAAGTCGCTATCCGCCACAGAGACATCTATGATGTCGGTCGGATAGTAGCATTTAGACTATACGAGAAGTTTCATACCTCTCACCACTACTCAAAAAATACTAAAGTAGTTTCAACTGTGGTCTCTCAATTTGACTGAGACCGTACAATGGACCATATGAAACAACAGACAACATTTATTTATATAATCTTCAGAATTTATTTAAAATTCTGGCCGGTGAGATTAAAATACCCTTCAATGAAAATCACATTACCTCTGTTCCATCTAATCGAAGCTAAGTAGATTTTCCATGCTTCTATAACAATGGAAATCATGAAGTAATTTCATTCAGTCACAATGAGTAGGAAAGCCGACATGTCGATTAATTCAGTTTTTCTATGCCTCAAAGTGAGAAAACCATTGTTACCATTATTGCTATAATTCATACATGTCATGTAAACCCACTGTTCCAGCGTACATTGCTTAATTACCATGTAAATAGCCTGTGTAAATTTCTCACAAAATTTCACGTGTATTTGCCGGTCATTTCTAAATTATTAAACGGGGTCATAAATCACCAATAACTGGCCGGATTATCTGTGTTATAATGCCAGTGTTCTATCGATTACGTTGTTTCGGTAGTGACGGAGATACTGGGTCACAATATATTTGTACGAGTATCATGAATCGCAATAATAATATAAAACGTTTTTGTCGCACTGGGCATGTAATGCAATCTGGTTGATTGGAAATATTTCACTTGTAATTTGTTGCACAATATACAGACAAAGTCACATCACATAATTTCCTCTGGGACTCGGCCTGGTAATCTGTCATGAATAATTTTTGAAGAGGACAGCGTTAATACAAACAATTAAATTGCTTTTCCATTTTTGTAAAACGGCACGACGCTGAGACCTGGTCTATTGGACCCCAAGGGGTTCTGCTCGCTTGGGGCCTAAAAAGCAGAGGAGAATAATGTGTCATAAATTAGATCAAGGTCACTGTTAAACAGTGAACTTGACATTTATGTTATTACTGCGGTCGGTCGGGCGGGCTAGAAAAGCTAAATCTTGTTAGGAATTTTTAAATGCTTATTACCTCAAACCGGATGTGGATAGAAATCTGAATTTGGCACCACTACTGATGAATTATAGGAAGACAGTAATTTCCTTTATATTTTTGATTTTCATTTTAAAACTTTACAATGTTGATGTCGTATATCAATTATTGATTGGCAATAAGAATATTTTCTCAGAAATGTTTGCTATTTTACGTGAGAAAAATGAAGTGGGGAAGATGTTTGTGTTTTGTTTATTCTTGTAAAAGGCTCGCGGCTAAGTGCTCCATGCTCCCTTAAGACGTGCTCTCCCTAATGCACCAATTTTACTGATATTCGATAGGATTCGTCTTTGGATCTCACCGATATTAATGCAAAATTTCAGATTTCCACATTGAAACGTGTTTGTGAAAATGCAGACACAAAAATTACTAGCGACACATAGATCCACAGACGCACAAACACACAGACAAGCAGACATACAAACAGTGTGCCAATTCAGATAAATTTTCTATTTTCGGGTCTCAAAACGTCCATTTTCATCATAATCGGGAATTAGATTTTTCTCACGACGACGATAATACTTTCGCTATCAATATAGATAGATGAGAAAATAAAAATTTTTTTCAGGCACCTTTTTGACTAGAATGCACCTTTTGTAACAAGCCTTACAGCATTTATCGCATTCCTATTCATGGTAGGAATTATTGTGCGAAATGCAGCTAATGTTCGGTTTGGCAATTCTTCCAAAGAACTCTTTCCATATACCGAGTGTCAACGAAATCATTAGACAAGCCATCGTTTACAGAGTTTTCAAGATGTAAGTCTTAAACTTGGCAGGGGTAATATCCTGGGTGTAACAGGATCATAGTACACCCCCCTTTTTCTCCTTCAGTTTTGAAGATAATTGATTAAAATTTAGGATATCCTATATACATAATAAGCGGCACTTTTTGACATACAAGTGATTTTTTTTTCACTTTCGGTTTCGCCGGAAGTGACACTAACTTTCGATTTTTAAATGGGACATCCTGTATGTTATTGCATTTTTAAATTCTGCATAATTTTCTAAATCCAACGATATCAAACAAGTGACATTTCAAACGTCAATATTTTATTTATTTATTTATTCTAAATAACCCGTGTAACGCTAGAAAAATCGAAATCCCGTCAAAAATATTAAATTACGTGATTTATGAGCAAATAAAGTTCATCCAAATGGTTTTTTGGGGAAAAACTCAATTTTTTTCCAAGTGGAACCATATTGGTACCGTGGTACCATTTATTAGTACTATTAATTAGAAATTTATTCATGTCGTGTTAAAATGCGCGAAAATACAAACAAAATTACAGCTAAAAGAAAATAAGAAAATACAATTTGGTTCTAATTACCTTGTTATACATAAGGTGGCTTTGGAATACAAAAAATGTACACAAAACATTACAACAGTTGTTCAAAATGCTGTCCATTAACGTCAATGCACTTCTGAACTCGAAGCTGTTTCTCGAAGAATGTTCGCCAATTGCTGGGCCGTTATGCTATTAATTGCGCGTCTTACTCGTAGCTCCAGGTCTTCACGAGTTGTAACGGCAGTTGTGTAGACAATACTTTTTTAAATGACCCCAAACAAATAAATCAAGGGGTGTTAAATCAGGTGACCTTAGAAGCCACCTCACAGGACCATTCGTCGAAATTACGTTTTTTTCCGGATCTCCGTTGAAGGTAATCAATTACTATCCTTGAATTATGGGGAGGAGCGCTTTCTTGTTGGAAATACATTCCCTGTCGTAAATGGAAAGGTAATTCAGCTAAGCTGTCCTCAATTTCATTTTGCAGAAATCCAAAGCATTTAGCACCAGTCAGGGGTTCTTCAAATATTATTGGACCAATGATTCTACTACCGATTATTCCAAGCCAAACATTGAAACCGAACCGCACTTGAAAGTTACCCTTCCGTAATTGATTTTGATTTTCTTGTGACCAATATTTTGTATTTTGTCGGTTAAATAATCCCAAATTTGTAAACATAGACTCGTCCGAAAATAAAATCATTCCCAAAAAATCATTGTTTGGCTGCACGTTATTCTGCAAAATACAATTGCAATATTCCATCCTACGTTCGTAAACATTTTCGTGCAAGTCTGGTGCAATTGATATTTGAAAGATTTGTAGTAGTATTTGTGCAAAATTCGGCTTACTATTTGGTGACTGACTTTCAATTCAAACTCAATTTTCCGTAAAGAAACAGTCTTATCAACACCTACTCGAGCCAAAACATTAATTTCCGTTCCTTTGTCAAGAATGAAAGTTTCTTCGGGATCCATGTTGGGCTCACTTCGAAATTGATTTTCGAGACGATTAAAATAATTTCTCGCTGGACATTGTCTATCAGGATATCGTTCGGCATAAAGGTGTCTAGCAGCAACGGCATATTTTCTACATTCCCCATAAATAATTAACATGTCCACTTTTTCATCTCTTGTATAAATTTGCGACATTTTGAACACAATTAACAATAATTTTAAACAATTTTTAAAGACCCAATAATTCAGTAAAAATATTATTGGGGTCATTATTTGATTGTACATGTCCAATAACCTAATAGTCAAAGGACCCTAGCTTGCCATTTATGATATGCCGAATACACTAATAAAGGGATTATGAAAAATCTTCAATAACTGGAAACTAAACAGGGATTCTAAATACCTCTCCCCTGTCAAAGGTCGCTGAAGGAAAATAGGTCCAATAATTCTTGTTCCAATCATCCCACACATTTACTCCAAATCTTTCTTAAAAATTATCTTGCCTCATTAAATGTTGATTTTCCTGCGCCCAGTATCTATTGTTTTGTTTATTAAACATTCAATTGTTGGTGAATCATGACACATCAGAAAGCAATATCAAAGAAACAAAATTCGGGTTAGCGGTATTGTTCTGAAGTAATCAATCACAATAAGCTAATCTTCGGTTGCCATCATCTTCGTACAAATTCTGGTGCACTTGATATTTACCATAAACGATCGGTAACAATATTTTTTGAGAATCTTTCTTGTTGATTCATGACTAATTTGCACCTCGTGGGCAATTTCTCTAGTAGGATTCACTTCTACTAAAGACAATATGTTAATTTCTGTCGCTTCATTACCGATAAAAGCTGCAGGATTGTTATCAACTCCTTTCCTGATTTGTTTCTCCACAATAGGGAACTTGCCTATAATTTTAAAAATAAAAATAATACTAAAAAACATGGCGTAACGTTGTAATAAAACGTGTACTTCACAAAAAAATAAGATTTATAATTCCACGCGAGCAGTATGAAGGATCTAAACAGCGATAAAATTGAAGTGGCCCGAAACGAGCTACTATTGACTGTGACGTCACACCATACAATATTCGGTAGTCGTCGCGCCGGGAAGCAACACAATCAGATGTTTACCAATTCCAATTCAAATTTAAAATCTTTATTCGCAATTAAGTAGATTATTTACAACTTGTATGGGGTACAGAGTAAGATTTATATTAATATACATATATACAGAAAAAAGAAAACTAAAAATCAATTCATTCATAAAATACTTAAAAATAATAATACAAACAAATTAACAAAGTATGACATTCTATATAAACATATGTACAATATGGTGTTATTAGACTGTGGTTGATTTGTTAGTGACTGTTCTGATATAAATATATAATTGTGTTTTATAGTACCACTTATTGTAGTTGTACAGATATTTTAAAATGACTGATCAAGGTTTTTCAAAGGGCGAATCTGATAATTTGCCTAAAGTGGATATGTTTATGGTGGCATCTTTTATACAAAATAGCGAAAGTTTTTCCCTTGGAGAGGTCCGCGGGGTCAAGGCAGAGAAGTATGTATTTTTTTTAGCTTTTAGTAATAATTTATAAACATAAAATAGTTATGACTTGATCACGGAATAAAAAGAAATAACTACAAAATGCTTAGTCGCAACTAAGTATTTTTAGCAGACTTAGTCTTATGTTTGAAAGAATTTAGGGTAATTCTTTACAACAGCCACTTCTATATTGTTCGTGTTTTTTTTGTACACACACGTAAAGTGTCTCTATAGAAGACATTTGCTGCAAAGGAAATGTTGCGCAAATGTATAATTACCTATCGTAGGTATTTTCGTACTATGTTTTGGGGCAAGGGAAATAAGTGATTGTGTCGTGATATCATTCACATAATAGATAAATGTAAGATTTGAATAGAATAAATTAAAGGGCAAGGGAAAGGTATTTGCAATATACTATATATACTAGAGGTAAACATTTTATTCTTCGCAGACGGTAGTGTTATTGAACTTTTATATAATTGTTGCACATTCTGTAGGATACTTTTCGCAGTTTTTTGAAAAGAATCTTGTGTTTGTCTTATAAACTTCATTCTTACAATACCTAATATATTGACTACATATTTAATTTCCTCTCCCGATGGTGCCGACTGTATTGGCGAAACGCGTGGCAGTATATTTTATACTATAAACTAAGATTCATTCTTACGATACCTAATATATTGATCACATATTTAATTTCCAATTTTTTTTCATCGCCCGATGATGCCGACTGCGTAGGCGAAATTTGTGGTAGTTTATTTTACAGCATTTTGGTGTCTATAGAAAATTACTTCAATTTTAGTAGCATATTGAAAATGCAACCCTCTGTAGATTCATATTTTTAAATAAAATGTCCTAACTTTTTTATTTACTATTTGATTTTTTCAAAAACAATGGATTTCTTCCTCTAGCTAACACTAACTTATAGCCCAAATTTCAATTCGATCGGACTTTTCTTTCTTTAGTTATCGTGCTTAAAAGAAACATGACGGACGGACAGATGAACAGACGGACATTTTGAAAGGTGTTCAGAACTCGATGACGAACGAAATGATTTTTTCTCTGCGAGCGATATTAACGATTTTAGAAATGTCCCGGTCAAATGCAATATACTCTTCGTAATCGTATTTGCGAAGAGTATAATAATAAATAACTGTTTACTTTCGCATCAGGCAATTACCTTTACTTAGTATCACTAAATTACATTCTATCTACTAATCTTATTTTCTAACATTGTATACACATTCTTTCTTTAATCCTACCCTAATTAAAATTCAATAATTCGGAATTCGGAATATTTTATTGCCCGCCTGCGAAAAACTAGTAGATAGACATATAGTATTTAATAATGTACTTACATTAAAATGATCTTCACACACATGTAGAGACCTACTGCTCTGTGAAATGTCTTTTTCATTTCTTCTACACGCTTTTAGCCATTTTGATCGACGAATCTTATCTTCTGGCAATGTTATAAATATTTTATCTGGCACAACGGTACAATGCAATATTTAAAATAAGCAGTTATTGTTTCCATTTTAAGTATACACTTAAAATTTATGACGATGCTGGTATTTTTAAGGCTGAAATCAAGCGGTCGAGTGCTGGGATCTCCGTCGTCGCTTGTAAATTGTGTGGTGTGATGTCACGACTACTCCCGCGCTTTTGAACCTGTTTGAAACGGTTCGCTCGCGCGCGAAACTTTAATAATTTATAACAAATTTATTATTGGGAATTAAGGCGTCATATTTTGCATATCTTATTTTTTAGTATTGTAGAACATTTTTATGAAGTAAAAAAAAAATGTGCAAGTTCCCTATTGGAATATATTGAAAACATGGATAATGTCTGTTCCTATACCTTTGGGCATACAATTCTGCGACGTTTCTGGAATTTTTTGTGGCATTCTCCAAAAAATTAATAACATGTCAACTTTGTCATCGCTTGTATACATGTTAAACAATAACAACAATAATTAAAAAACAACAAACAACAACAGATTTAACGATAAAGAGCAAACTTATTAAGTTAACAATACACACGTATTATTATTTGTTAAACTTATTTCTGTTTCCACGGCACACTTTTATTATTTGCAGCGTTGTTTTGTTGACAAAATGAATGTTTTGAATCTAGTTTTATTAAATTTCTAAGGCATACTTACTTGATAAGCGTATTTTCTCGATATTTTTATTATTATTCACCAAAGAACTTGTGTATTTCGGTTAATATCAAACCGGTTTTCGATTTGAGAGTATCAATAGGTTTGTCATGAAAATTAGTATTTAACTACTGGGTGTCTAAAAGATGTTGCTATTTGGAAAAGTTGACATAATTACAAATTAGTGATTTCGGAAATTTCGGTTGGTCGTAGCTAATAAACCAATTCGAAAATCTCACGTTTATATTTTTGTCTTATCGTTTCAGGTTATTCCATTTATAAAATTGCAAAGTTGGGGTCATTTTCGGGGAAACCGGAAGTGATGGAAAAGTGTCAAATAACCCCTGCCAAGTTTAGACTTACATCTTGAAAACTCTGGAAACTATGGCTTGTCTAATGATTCCGTTACTCGGTATAATAGTTTTCAAATAACCCCAAAGCAAAAAGTCCATAGGTATTACATCGGGAGATCTGGCTGGCCACAAATAGGACGGTTATTTTCCAAAAATTCAACAATATCTAAACTCATTATTATTCACTGAGTGATATATAAATAAGTACAAATCCAGTCCTCCTCAATTGGGGTATTTTAATAATTGTTTCACTTGATAGTGGTCTGAAGTGGCATCATATTAAGATGATACTCTTTGAAATTGCAGGCATATTTCTACAATGACCTCTACGGAATGTTAAAAAAGTCTCGGTATTCAAATTACTGCGAGTAAAGTGCTAATTTTTCAAAAACACTCCGTAGGTTGTAAGTGGAAAATGATTCAAATCCCTTGTTGTAAATGTGTACTTCTCTGTAAAATTAGTCGATATCTGTTTTAAAAACATTTCATCTATTCCGCAATTCAATAAGAGATTTATTTTATTTTTCGATGACAGATATCGTAATCCGCATTTGTATGATAGATCAGCTCGAAAAAAAATCCATAATATGTACATTTGTGCCACAAAAGATAACATTAAGTTATATCTTGTCAGACAAGATCCCAGTTGTGTCAAATATTTACGTTTACATAATACATGAACTTATCTGAGATGAAGATTCCAGCCCTACTCAAAATATATTGAGGTTTTTAACGTCTTCATAATAGGTAGCATTGAATGTTTTGTAAGTTATTTTAACAAAAATAAGTTTATGTAATAAAATTCGAACATCGATATACAAGGTGTCCCAACTAAAAATTGGTAAAACACGTCGACCTTGTTTTCAAGGGGGACATATTTTAATGTAATACTTGTATACCTATCATCATCCCTCTACCATACACGACCACCCCCTCAAAAGATTCAAATGGCAAGGGGGGGTCGCGTGATACATCATTTGAAAGGTCTTTCAATTCCCTACATAACTGTGCATTTTTTTTAACTTTTATCGATTCGTTCTTAAGGAAAATAATTTTATTTTTGATGATTACACACAATCGAAATCGTTTAAAAAATCTAAAATACGCGGCACTGTGTATTGGAATTTATAAAAAAACTACATTTTTTTGGTGCTCTCAAATCAACACGAGTTTTTTCGACAAAAAACACTTTCCTTGTCCGTTTAGTTTTAAAATAATAAAAGACTCATAAGTATTTGATAGTCCTTGAACATTAATTTGTTCACAACCAATTTTAAATCGAGATACATTTTACAGAGTGAGTTCTCAAAATGGTTTATACCCTTCAGAAGAGAATAGAAATTGTCAGCATTTATTTTAAAAACGCTAGAACTACGAAGCGCATATTCAATAGAAATCACCCAGATAGAAGGGTTGATTCTCAGTATGTTTTACAATTATTGACAAAATTTGTGGAAACAGGTTCTGTAGGAAACAAAAAAGCATGAACCTCAGTGACCGATTAGGAATGAAGCAGTCGAAGTGGCAGTTCTGGGTCATTTGCAGATGGATAATACCAGAGACAACCCCGAGACGCGCAAGTACATGCTAAAATTTAATCCGCAGTATTAAATTGGTCGATTGTAATGGAAGATGAAAGTAGATGGCGCAAGAAGCAAACGCCCGCGAAAATTCAAAACCTCCCTTTTTATTATTTTATTGATATTATTTATAAGCTTTATTTCTGTAGCAGTTGGTGATCGTTTGTGGGCCAGAAGTAGTCGATTAGTTGTTTCTAAATACTTCTATTCGCTGGAAGTTAAAAACTAGCCGAGTGACTATCTCTGATGATAAACAAACGATCACCAACTGCTGCAGAAACAAAGCTATTTTAAAGTTAGAATACAAAACTAGAGGTCAATTAATTTTTATGTTAAACTAATCAAAAGGTTAATTGTAACCTTGTTGAACCGCTTAACATAAGATTTAAAAGAAATATGTTTTTGTATTGGATAATTAACATAACACTCAAAACACAAGTAGGTAGGTAATAATATTTTGTACAAAATTTATTAAAATCAGAAAAATACAAAAAAGCAAATTTAGGACATTTTGTCAATATATTACAGAAAATATCAAGAAAGCATGATAGTTATTTATGCAACAAGACCGGAAAGTGATTCTTAACAGGGCGAGCTGGCAATTTCCATTGCAAAAGCCCTGGCGAGTCCAGTAAAGTCACTTTCTGGGTGTGTTGTGTACAATGTTTTTTCTGCAATGGTTCCTGCTAGTCTCAAAAAACTTTTTAACTTTAATAAAATATAAAATCAACTGACAGACATCAGACACTTACTTTCAAGGAAGACTGGAATAATCATTTTTAATTGTTATCGGATACTTTTTGTCAACAGAAAATGACATAAGGAATCGGTAAAGACTTTACAAATCCTTATGTCACTTTGCCGGGCTAGACCTGTAAATATGTATTTTCCACTCAAAAAATTGTACACACTTAAATTTCTAGAAGGTTGCAGAAAAATAATATTATTTAATGATTATAATTAAATTTAAAATATTTATTAGGCTTGACTTGCAGAGACTACCTTAAAATGTTATTAAGTGCTAGATAAAAAAATCATGTATTGTGTGGCACACAACGTGGCTCTATAAAAATTAAGGTTCTAATTATGTGAAAGAATCTTCAGTTTTCTCTTTGTCTCACGAGCACCATTTTTTATGATTCTTTTATTCATTTTGCCTCACGAGCATCTTATTTTGCTTCTGTGCCTCATTGTGCCTCTTACACCACCAAAGAATCCCAATTCTAATAATTCCCCGGTCGTTTTCGAACGGTGACATTCTGATCTGATACAGAATAGCTGGGAATCTCCTCCAAAAATTCACTATCTGCCTTCACTATGCTAGGAAATTCCTCCGCCAACTCATAAGGTATATTCTTTGAAGTTGAGGCCTCGCTTAAGGCTAGATCTGAAGTAAAATGAGATAGATATTAGCGACCATGTTTATTGGTTCAAATCTATATTTCTTTATTTTGAATAAATTAAATAATAGTAAAAAGTCTGCGATAATTCTACCAAACTAATTAGTAACAACTATGGATTGATATCTAAGGACCCCTCACCACCAACATTTTGTAAAACACATATTACCTGCTTGCACTTGGTATGTTGCCAACTGACGACATGGAAAAAGTGTGGGGACTGCATTGCGGGTCAACCTATGACTACTTAGGTCGACATAACTCTCAACAGTAAAATGACGGGAGCATATGCTATAATTTTGAAGAGTTTCTTCAGTGTAATGTATACCCATATTCTCTTGCCAAATTTTTGACCTGTAAAACATAAAAAATTGTGCTGTTAGAAGTGTTGTTAATTTAATGTAGGCCTTAATTTACCTTTCCAATCTTGAAGGAAAATAATGAAGTTTTGCCACATAGTCCTCCGAAGAACCACACACATAACACAATCTAATTCGTGACTCTGTGGCCATCACAAACAAAAAATAACCTACAACAAATTTCAAAGTTTATTATGAGGAATGAAATAAGTAAAGGATACAGTTAGCACATTTTCTAATACTGTTTATCCTTTCTGATTAATATATAGGTTAGATATAGCGAATAAAATTATTTATAATTTTATAACTTACCAGTTATATGAAATTGGTAGTCTTTAAGAAGAGAAATAGTCTCTAACACACAAATATCACAAAATACAACGAGAAATAATCAAAATCACAACAAAATAACAAACACTTCTTTCGTTAGTTCAACTTGACAGATAAATACCACAGAAAAAGCGGCAAAAGCGCGGGATAGAACAGAAATGACAGCAGTGCCAGTGCTACCCTCTGCTTTCACTTTCCATTTTATCGGACTAGGACAGCTATATTTGACTATTCTTATATTAAATAGAGATAGCGAATAAATGTTAAAATCGGACAAAATTTTCTATCCACTTGCACGTCTCGGGTTGTCTCTGATAATACTCAATCGATCAGGAAAGTAGCTGAGGCTTCCGGTGTATCACGAAGCAGTGTTCATCGAATTGTAAAGGCCCACAAATTTCATCCATATAAATTTAAATTGGTACACGAATTAAACAAAGATGATCCCGATCGTCGGCTTGAATTCTGTGAGATTTTTAGTGAACAATTAAACGGTAATGCCAATCTACTGTACAATACGTGTTTTTCTGATGAATCGACATTTCAGTTAAATGGGGAGGTAAACAGGCACAATTATAGGTATTAGAGTGAAACCAATCCACATTTGTTCATGAAAACTCATACCCAAAGGCCCCAGAAGTTAAATGTTTGGGCTGGCTGACAATTTAAATGGCGAAAGGTACCTCGATCTGTTAGACAATAACATCGACCCAATGATTACCCAAATCCTCGAAGAAGACGATAATCTTTTAGAGCGCGAACTGTTTTTTAAACAGGATGGGGCACCCCACATTTTGCTATAGCAGTCCGTCAATTTTTGGATAATCGGTTTCCTGAGCGATGGATTGGAAGAAGAGGTCCCGTGAGGGTTCATAGAAACTTGTTATAGCATTATTAAGGATAGTAATACCTTAATTTTGACTTTTTGTCGCTTACGCCTTTTTTGTCAAATTACCGTCGATTTGTATCTATTTGGTAAAAATTTGTAAAAATGAAATGTAAATGTGCAGAAAAACAATATATTAAATTTAGAAAACGTACCGATCGAATTAATTGCTTTTTGTAATTAAATGTATGACCCGGGTATGATTACAATAAGTTCAGCTCTATATTTTTTCGATGTCTAATAAATTTTTTGCACCGATTATATTACACTTTTTTGACTTCATCAAGTAACTGTATTAACGTAGACTATAGAAAATACAAGGACTTTTTCCTTATTAAATACATTATCTTTTTAACAATGGTCTTTGAGAAATGTAAAACCCAAACTCGAACCTTTCCTAATCGCTTCAACAAAAAAAATCGTCTTTTATTCAAACAAATTCCCGTAAAACTCTCAAACACACAAAACAAAAATAAAACAAAAACCTTGTCAGACGCTTAATGCTGCTTTTTCATTATTCCCTGAGACCTCGCGTCTATCTGTATAGAGATAATCTAGCAGAATCTTTTTGTAAACAATTTAAACTAACCGGCATGGCAGTATGTTAAAAATAATTTCCATTTGAATTGGAGATCCACTCTCCTTTCTCGTTTAGCTCTAACTAGAGTGATATTCACTGGAATTGGGTACATAAACGCTAATTCGATTGCAGTTCATTTGTTCAACGCCCCAGGCAACTTTAAATCCCTGCCAGTTACCTACCAAAGTTTTGTGACTAGATTGCCAGCAGTTTTAGGCCATTGATTTCGACGTTGTTTTTCGAGCACCTTGAGTGAATTTGCAGTTCAATTCTAATTAAAATCATCCACGAATGAATGCTGTATTAAATTTAATCACCGGTAAAGTCATAAAAACATTGAATTAAAATACAGTGGTGCAAATGTCGAATCCATTCAAATGCATTATAGAACAAAAAAATCTCACCACAATGGCGGTTTCTTCGACAAATTAACCAGCAACAGTATTCTAGCGGATGTCTTGATGCCATAGTTAAAACAAAATAACATCAGGAGTTCCACAGGGTTCGGTTCTAGGTCCCTTGTTGTTTGTATTATTTATAAATGACATATGCCGAGATCTTCAAACTAATGTTCTTTTGTATACTGACGATCTTAAATGTTTGCAATTATTATCTCTGATGAAGACTGTGATCGATTACAGCATGTTCTCTCAAAAATTAATCTATGGTGTCAGAATCATAAATTTAAATATATCAAATGTAATGTTATAACTTGTATCAAAATTGCAAGCCATATCATTCCAGTTTGTTGTTGTCCACGATGAATTAAGTTTCTGCCAGTCTAGTCTAGATGGCGCCACTGATTTCTACTGGAACAGTTGGTTTTGCAGATTTTTGCACTAAATATCTATCTATCTTTATTGCTCATACTCTACTCTCAAATGTTTGTCTCTTTCTAAACTATAACCGAGTTTAGGTGGGAGAACAGAATGTGGCTTCTTCCTTCGTACTAGTGTAGCGTTCTGAAGACAACACCTCTAGTTCAGCGGTCTGGTAAAATTTATATGTTTTCTGGTATTATCGGGTAATTTTATGATCATCATTATTTAAAAAGTTGCTATATTGATTTCACCTACCTCTTACTTTACAGCTTGGGCGAATTTGCTTTTTGGTGATCAGTTCACCTTGGTTGTTCTTTGGAACAGCCATCATTAATATTGATTAGTATCGATTTATCGTGCCTTGTGGGCAATTTATCTAATATTCCTCTGATATTGTAATAATTTCGTGTGCTAATTTAAACTAACTTTCGGTTATTGTAAATTTTAGATTTACCCGGCAACGGATGTCGCCATTTTGTATCGTAGTTAGTTGTTTTCTGTCTTTGTCTGGTGATGTTTTAGGTCACTTGGCTGCGTTGGTAGCTCTGAAAAGTGGTGACTGGTGACATTTGGAGATTGGTACACCTTTTTAGACTAAACCTATTTGTTTATAACCTTTGTGAAAATTATCTAATGTGATGCATTTGTTTTGTGGTGGATCATTTTATACCAGTGCATATATTTACGAACCAGACCTCAGTAACGTAAGGTTTTCCTAAATTTAAAATATCGAATGCTTACTTGAACATTTACCTAGTATTTAGTCAGGAACGCTGCTCTAGTGGAGCCTTGCCTAGTTCTCTGGCAAAGATACCTGCCTAGTTATCTGGCAATTGATTAACTTTTGATTATCTGCAGTAAACATATAGTCAAGCTATATATCTTTATTTAACTTAATCTGCAATTCATTATTACCTCTCTACGAGGAACTAATAAATAATTTAATTTAACCTTACCTTTAATTTGAAAATAATTATATTGTTTTATATTTAGCAAATATTTATTTACGTTATCTTTCTAGTTGTCTGTCTGTATACAGACATTCTAAATTCTATTTTCTTAAAGATTACCTTCTTTTAGTAAAAGATATCTTTACATTTAGTGAATACCTATTTCACTTTTTTTATTATCATAGCTACACCTAGTTTATTTATTGGATTAGTTTTTTTCTATTTAACGTAACTTTTATTGATACTTAAGTTAGTTGAAGTCTTCAACTTCTTAAAATATTGTGGGATACCAATCCTAGTTTGTTTAGTTTGCAATTTACTCTGTAAATTTGTGTTAACTCTCATATTTTGTCTACGTAGTTGGACAATTCAAACGTCACAGTTTTTTACTTTGTTTTGCCTATAATACTGATCTCCTAAAACTCTCCCCTGGACCAAGAGAAGAGGATAACTGGTGGATCGAACTGATCATTATATACTGGGCGGAACAGGAAAACGATATTTTATACAACTGGCAATTCGTCTCAAGGGTAACTGCAGTACTGACAGTGTTGATTCAAACTGACACCGAACCCATTAAGAGCTTAGCCATTGGTGAATTCTTCGCTGGACTAACCCATTGGAAGTTACGTAAAATCTTCGTCCCGTTTATATTTGGTCAGAAGAAATTTGTAATAGATCAGTCATTTTTTTTTCTCTTTCAATAACGTCATATCATTTTTTTTGTGTGGTTAGTTTGTTGGTTTTCAACCACACCTAGCTTTTTTTGACTAAAAGAGGCCATCTGAGCCAATGTAAATATTGTACATATACCAGTCTTTATTATTCTTTTTATTAAATAATATCTTTTTTATTCGACTTCCCCTCCCAACAGAATTCAAGTTTTAACGTTATCTTTACCTTTTAAAGTAAACTTTAATTATTTGGTACTTGCAAAAGTCCTGGCGCCCAGCCTAGATTTTGGTGAGAACTCAAATCAATCTAAACCCTTTTTCACGACCTGCTAACTGAGCTACCGGTCAATAAGTACAATCCCCAGCTAATTGTGTTATGCCAGCAATTGGACAGGGGGTATTGCAAACTTTTACGAAGGAAGTTGTTTCAATAAATTTTTAATAGCAAAATGGAACAGTTATTAGATGTAGCAATTTAAGGATTCTTTTTTGTACAAAATTAACCTTTACTCCCCATTACTCATATTAATTATATTACTACTAATGCCTACTAACATCTGGGCTTTGTTTTATAATTAGGAACTCGATACATTTTAAAGGTACCTCTATCATTTCTATATTGTACCATGCGTTTGTCAGACGAAAATAGAATATACTGACATTGTCTGGAACCCGCAAGTATATTCTTAATTAAAATCAGTCGGATGACATATTTCACCCTAATGCTTTTCATAAAAATGTACTTCGTTTTCATCCATAAGCATCCAGATATCCACTAAAGCATTAATCGTACATCCTATTCGCTTTCTGCTTTAAACTTTTCAATTAACAAGTTATTAAACTGTTTGAAATGACATGGGATGGCTATTAGATAACATAAGATGACTATGGTTTTTTCTGTCACACTATTAGAAGTTGCATTGTCTCGGTATATTTCAATGTTATAATGTTTTCCTAGTAAAATAAAGTGCTCTTGCCATTTGCTCTCAAATTAAATGTAGCCAACCAGCAGCTTTCTTGACTTCAAATAGGATAGTAGATAATTGGGAAAATAACCTTGTATATACCTCAAGTTAAAGGTTGTTCTCGAGATAATCTTAAAATATATGAAGAAATTGCCTTCGTTATTTAAAAATGAAAATCATCTCATAGTATTTTCTCGTAGCATCAGAATCTCGCGTGTGAACCCTATAAACCTTAGGGCTCTCGGTCAACAAGCTGAGCTTAGTCTAGCTTAAAGGATACACGTCGTCGGCCCTATTCAATTCTTTGTTATCCTTGAGTTCTTTTCATGCTGAATGCAGTTTCATTGCACCTTACTCAGCCAGTGGTGTAGGGGGTAGTTAAAATGTATCGCAACTCTACAGATTATCTATTAATAAAGTAAAAGTATTACTTATAAGATAACTATACATGATAGCTTTTATTTTGTTTTATTTTACGTACACATGCCCAACGCAATTTACATTCCATTTACAGGACCGGAAGTAGAGTATTACATATGTATAACATATGAATAGTGTGAAATTAACAATAAAAATTAAGTTGATTAATACGTACCAGAAAAATTAACTAACATATTTTGATTTAATTTGACGGTTTCTCCAGCATCCATTAAATTTATGTGGTACATAAATTTCGTGGAAACTATTGTTGATATAATCGTATCCAATGAAGTTATCCACAAAATAAATTAAATGGGAGATGGAAAAACTGGCCTTTATATATTATTCAAAATATCAACACCTTTTTCAATAACTTGATAATTACGGCACATAACGTGTAATGGAGAAAACATTCAAATTTTTTTGCACGCATCTGGTACATAAAATAAGGATGTGGATCTAGTTGGTTTAGTGGGTGCTCTAAAATTATTTTTTTCTAATAATTGTGGACAATCTGTCATATTTTTAAAAGTATTAATAAAAGTACAACACTTTGCATGTCTGTATAATGCTTCATGTATGCGAAATTATATAACAACAATAGATAATCCTACAGAAGGATATATATGGTTAATAGGTACCAAATCCACACATGCCAGCGTGTTGCATAAAGCCTTTGGTATAGTCGTATTATAAAAATCACGAGAGGTGTGCATGAAAAACCAATAAATTTAAAAAGATAACGATACAGTACTATTTGTTTGCTCTCTAAGAGAAAGTTGGGAGTCAAAAGTGAAACCTAGTTCTTTAAGTAGTGGTGAGAGTTATGAAACTTCTCGTATGGTCTAAATGCTACTATCCGACCGACAGCATAGATGTCTCTGTGGCGGATAGCTACTTGCGAAGCAAGTACCGAGACCGGCGACCTCTAGCCCAGGTGGACTAAACTACTGTTATTAAATATGATTTGAAGGAAACAACTACTCAGCGGGCAAATTCCCCGACCTGCATTGGATTACACCTTCAAATCATGATAGATTGATAGCCAATATCTTTTGGTGAATTCCTAACCAGACATAGACCGGTTTCGAACTTATTTGTTCTCCTCAGTATGCCATGGGTTATGGAATAGACAAATGATAGTGGCCAACCTGCTAGTCATATACTAACTAAGGTAAATTGAATAGTGGTGAGAGGTATGTGAAAACTTCTCATATGGTCGAAATGCTACTATCCGACCGACATCATAGATGTCTCTGTGGCGGATAGGCCCGTGATATTTATAAATGATACCGTTATCATTTATGAATATAATAAACAAAAAGGGCCCTAGTACCGAACCCCGTGGAACGCCTAATCTAGATATAAATTCCGTAGATATCTGACTCTGATATTGACTTTGTAATTGTATGATATCGAGCTTTGCGTGGAATATTGTTTGTTGTGTGAATCGAAATATAATTCGATATTTACTCGTGGATCGAGCATATCGTCTTCAAATACGCAACTTTTGACTATAACTACTGACGAAAATGAAAAAACATCTTTTTTGATATCCCTCTCCATCACCATCGATATCTCCTTTATTTGAGGAGATAGAGACAATATTCAGTGAGAACAACACGAAGTCATTTTAGATCTGTTGTACTTAATTCTAGAAATTATATTAGTATCACAGTTCTGATTTTATGCTCCAAAGCTCTGAAACAAATCCGTGAGACATTTCCATTAAACAATGCCTACGAGTTGTTGGCAGAGTGTGCCTTGGTTTTACGCCCCTGTACGCCTCTGTACGTTGTATTTGAATGTTTGATGACACGGCATGTTTATTTACAAGCCCTGTGATTGTTTGTACAGCGAATGTGACTGTAGAAGATACACCGTTGTCATTTTATTTATGTGTGAATGTAATGCGTAGATTCTCAGGAAAATGAAGTAATAAAAGCTTAATATTTTGTCCTAGCTATTTTATACTAGAAATATTTTAGTTTAAAATTAATACGACAGTTAGGAATTCTAAGGTTAGTGATCGATCAATGCAAAAGGGGTGATGTTGTTACCTACATTTTTAGTGCAAAAGAGCCAGTGGGAGTGTTAACTAATTTTTAATTAAAAAGCATTTGCAAATCACGCGAAAAGATAGAAAGAAACATATGTTGAGGAAATGAATAACATAATTTTCCTGTTCGTAGTAGAAAAGGTGCATAAAGTGACTTCAAATACTCAAGATATAAATTTATCCATTAAATTGGTTCACAGATGGATTTATAATCTCGTATTTCAGATCGTTCGAGACTTGTTTATTCGAGACAATGCAACAACATTAACTACACAAATAATAAAAAGAAAAATAAACAACATGCGTCTGTCAGTTACAAGACACTTTACCAGCTATTCTGGAGTTACTCAATAAACGGCGGCTGTGTCATTGGTTAAGGTAGGGACGACGCCAGCCAATCAGTTCATTCGTTTTTAAATCTATACTGTTACGAAAGTAGAAATAAACTTGTTAACTTCAGTCAAAGAGAATATTAATTTAAATTTGTGGTTTTCTAGTTTATAAGGGTTTAATAATATGATTATCAAAAGTTAGATAATTGTCAAAAATAATACCCTGACTTTTGAGCAAACTCAACAAATAATAACCAAGTCCTAACTTAGATATAAATTACATGGATCAGCAGAAAACAGACACTTGGTTTTCAGATTAATTACAATAGATTTCTAAGCGTTTAGTTTCAATTCTGGAACATTAGGTATGTATATATACGATTGAAATCCATATTAATGTTTGCCATCATTGCCTTACTTGACTCTCCTCTGGCATTTTGAGGGAAATACGGAAATCTAGTCGTTTAGTCAAATTAATCTAACCAGTAAGAGTTTTTCCTTAGAATCTCTGCCTCTTTGTCACCACAGATGACTTACGTTCTAAAAAAAATGTTTTTTTTAACCGCTTGTCAAGACACCGAAAAATGCCCCCTGAAATTCCTAGGATTTTGTTAGATAAAGAGAGACGAGTCCCTACAGTTTATTATGGAATACGAACCATTCGTTCGTTCTAAGTAACATCTCATAAGGTTGTTGTTAATTACAATCACCTGCCATCGCTACTTTTTATTATGACGGACAAGATTATGGAATTCTTTTTCTATAACGCGGTCTCTCGGTCGTGTTTTACCTCCAGCTTTTATCGTCAGGGTGAATGCTGTGAGTCATGCCGACATCTGTCTTTCAAGTGTCATTCTGTATAAAAAAAAACTAATTCAAATAGAAAGCAGAATTTATTGCTGCGAAATGTCTAATATCATTGACATACATTCTTTATAAATTAAATTCTAGAGAAACACTGACGCCGTCCTCGATATAAATGATTGTATCCTTACTTAGGCAAGTCTACCGTTTTTTAATACCAATATTAGAATAAAAATTCTACAGCCTCAGACAGACGTGCAAAAAGGTAACGAAAGCCCTACGCGACATCGTCTTTCATTTTTAAAGTGAATCGTGCAGTGAATAGCGGTGGGGAAATATAACAGATGGAGTCTTGTGTCGACGGAAGCAAAAACAATATAATTGTCACTGATCAGCGGGAAATCCTTCAGCTTTGTGCGTACATTATGATTGAAGATAGGGTTATGGTAATATATTTTACAGTGTTGTTAACTTATTTTCATTATATAATATAGTATACATGCAAATCTGCTGGCACTTAGATAACAATATACTAGCAATATATATTTTCCAGAAAATTATCGAATGATATTTCAAAGTCGTATTTTTATTTTGCACTTTTTTGCATGGTGCATTTTTTCATTTTAAATGCTAAGGGCCTTATGAAAGTAGTACTTTTTAATTGGGAGGAAATAGAAAAAGATACGTTGCCTCCGTGATAAAATCGATTAACGGAAAAACATCATTACTCCTCAAACTGGAAAAGAAGGCCTGTGCTGTAAGGGAGAGCAGTACTGATAAGTCGCCAGCTTTCTGCGAACCCATGAAATAGAACTTTAGCAAGCCAGGCTAGCCTAAAGCAGACCAAGCAAGACAGCCACTACTCAACGGACAAAAGCCCCTACCTGCGTTGAATTAAACCTGTAAGTCTTGTTTGGTAACTAGGGTCATTTGTCGATTTCTCATTTATTTATTTTTTCTATTTATATGATATGTGCCGTAATTATCAACTTATTGAATAAGATGTTGACATTCGTAATAATAAACTAATTAAATTTTTCTGTTATATATTAATCAACTTAATTTGTATTGTTAATTTCAATTGAATTATATGAATAAAATTAATAGATTTGTTCCGTCTTCTTCGGGTGATGCATATATCCATCATAAAACATTATCCTCGTTTAGTTCCTATTCAAAAGAAAAATATAAAATAAGTTGGATTTATAGCTTCCCGGTTCCAGTAAAAAGTCAAGGAATTCAAGCTTCAGCTTTATTGTTATTTTGTGTCATTTATCGAGGACGATAGGCACTCTGCCAACGAATACCCGTCGAGGATAAATTCACTTGAATTATGCTTGTTGCTTCTCAACAGGTCCCCGCATTGTTAATACTTGTCTACTTAATATCATCAGATGTTTTGGACGTCCTCCAATTTAATCCAGATGGTCTTGAGTTACGCACAATTATTGTTTCCTGGGAAATGAGGGAAGTCGGTGAGTCGAATTTGGATATGCGACTGACGCTCTGACAAGGAAGATTGGAGCGGAAAATTCAGGATGATATCTCGGCAGGCTTAAACTTTGTCTCAACATCGCTTCTATGTTAGTAAAGAGCAAGCGTACAGTGACTGTAGCTAAGAGAAACGCGGTTATATTTTTTTGGAACTGTCACTTAAATATCACTCTGTATATTTCTTTACTTATAATGAATCTAATATAATTCTCTTTCTGATAATATGTCAATTGATGCCGTTTATTGTCAAAGAAATATCAGGGAACGAGTTCCTTTGGCAAAATTCATTACCAACGAAGTTAACAGCTGAATAATTTTTAATATGTTTTAACTGTTAAAGGGTATAATCACACGGTTCCCTAAATGAACATGTAGCTGATAATAGGACGTTAAATTGTATTTGGTGTCGGATTTTTCTAATTTAAATTAAATTCGTCGTGTCGTTCCATTTAGGACCAAACAGCATATCGCTTTGGTGTATCCAGTGATATAAATGAATGAAGTAGGCCCTGTAATCTAATTAACGCGGCGAATTAGTTCGACCTATTAACACTAGGGTGTATACGGTATAATGGACATAATTGGGATAAATGGCGAATTGGAAATTCAACTTTCTGCTTAGTTTACAAAAGTAAATATGGGAACGTACACCACACTATAACTGGCTTATAAGGACTCGAATTATTATTTGCTAATAGTAGAAGATATTGGGTCTCCGTCCCTCCCCCTCCCCCACGAATCTATGGAACATGATTTTCTTGTATATAACAGATTTACTTAAATATTTTTAATGATGTTTATAAAAAAAACTAGCCCTGATACCAAAACGGAAACAAAATTTGCTAAAAAAGTTTCAAAAATTATTCAAAACTTCAGAATTAAAAAATGTAGGCAACAATTTTCGTATAAGAAAATAATCTGAAGAGGAATATTCTCATTTTTTGTTTATGTGTATTATACGACCTAAGCTTTTTACGAAAATTGACCATAAAGTTAACAAACAGGATGATTCACCGAAAACAGTCCACGAGTTTATGCCATTTTGATTCAACTTTAGACAAATCGATTGAATGGGTCGATTTTATTTTCAAAAGGAGCAATCGAATCCACTGTTTTCATTAGTATCACCTCAACCCCTAAACGGGGATGGTATTTACCCAAAAACTTCAAATAGAAAGAGGGGTCAACTGGCACATCGTTTTAAAGCCTGTTAAATTCTCTTTATAACGGCATTTTTTTTAAATGAGCTACTAATTTTCGAGAAATTACGTTCGAAATATTTATTACCTAAAAAAGTAGATTACTTACTTGTCAATTGATTGAACATTCGAACGTCCATTCCATTTAATGAAGCCTTTAATCAAAATGTTATCGGACATTTTGCGGCATTACTAAAATATTTTGACAGAATTCATGTGTGATAAATTTCCGTAAATCTTGGCCTCGCAGGCCACTCAATAGAGCATGTCCTTCTAATCCAGGGACCAAAAAAATCTCTGATAAATTGTCCCACAGGCGATGCACAGATAATGAAAATAATGAATTTAAGTCCCCCCCTTGAAAACAAAATCTACCTATTCAAGCGTTGAGTCAAAATAACATAAATCCGGGTGGATTGTCTTCGAAGAGGCGCCCTGTATATTAATATTCAAATTTGACTAAAGTTTTTTTCTTGAAAATATCAATAAAAGTGTTCACTGGATTCAGTATTGAGTGCATGTTAACTCTTGTCTTGTTCCTCGCCTATAATAGGATAGTATCGGAGAATATCTGACATAGTCAGATGGTCAAAAGGGCCCAACCTTTACCTAATATTTTATCCTAAGAGGACGATAAACCAGGAAAAGCTCTTCTGACCGTGGCACATGTGGCACATAAATTATCTGATGCTTAAAAAATTAATGACGTATTTGTATGCAGGGGTGTAGCTGGACGTGCTGTTAAAATGAATTTAAAATGATGGTATTTGGAAAATATGATGGGAAATTCTGATGTAAGTGTTCACAGGGTTTGAGAGAAAAGATTGCAGCCATTATTACTGATTGATGAGCATTCTGGCAACATCTTGTACCGTATGTAATTAAATTCTTTGTCACGATAAAAAACTAAGGGAAATATAACTTAAAATTAAATAATACCAAGCGAAGAAAGAAAACTGCATTCTGCGATTTTGAGAAATAAGAAATTTTAAAACAACATACTCTGATCATTTCAAAGAAAGAAAATATTTTTTTTTGTTTGTGCTTTAACAATAATAAATTGTTGAATCAACATAAAATATATCTGCTGATATATGTCGTCTAGTCTAGTAAGTTAATAGCAATCAGCTGCCACTAAGTAATTTCATAGCTTTTTGTTTCAAGTTGCTGACTCATGCCCATATTTATTAGAACTGGACTCTTAATTATGGATAAGCGAATTTGTCGGTTCTATGCTGGATGCGCTGGATAGCGCAACGACTCAGGCCAACAAGGATATTCTCTGATTTGTTTGATCAAAAAAAATTGCCAAGATAGAGGTACGAGAATTTCCTAAAGTTGATAAAATGTGCCATTGTGAATTGTTTGAGACACGGTCGATTTGAGAGGAACCTGATTGTGGACCACAAATAAGTGCCACTAATGCAGAAGGCACAAAAGCTATAAATAAATCCTCATTTCTTTCGTTTCTTTGTTTCAAGACAACAATATAGCAAGTCAAGAAGAAGTGCCTTCTTATGCACCATTTATCACTCAGCTTGATGGCATGTATGTACCTTTTAATATGTTAACTATTTTTGTGCAGTTGCAATTTTCAACTTCACGTAATATTTCAAATTTATACGATATATATCACATGATAAAGTTGGAAACCTAATATATAAATTTTCCCTTTGGTAACTCTATGAACAAGTTTACTGAAGTCGGTTCAACTCGATGCCTCACGCTTGAAAATATTATGCCGCTGGGTATATCCAAATCGAATTTCAAGGCATTTCTAACTAACTGCAACTAGACGTTCACTACTTTTATCGCGTAATACGAAATTGAATCTTGTTCATGTTTTGGTGAATTATTATGTCTTTCACCATTTTCTAATACAGCATTTAGAAATAAAGATGTGTTTTGTATTCACTGATTTTTCTATACTAATTTTAGTGTACACTTGATTTAAAAAAAAAAAACTGGTAAAACTCTTGTATAGTTTATACGAGTACAATTGAAATCGTATAAAAACTGAAAGCCTGCAAAAACAGTCGGCATCTCTTTATTGTACATATAAAATAATATATAGAATAAAGAGATGCCGACTGTTTTTGCTGGCTTTTAGTTTTTATACGATTTCAATTGTGCTCGTATAAACTATAATCGAAAATCTTAATAGTTTAGTTGTGTGCATATGTCTGTAAATAGGGCATGTCAAGAGGGGGGTGGAGAAGAGGTGATTTACCCCGGACCTGGGTTTTTTTAAGGAGATCGGTTTTCTTTGTGTTTTTAAACTTATTAAACCTTTCTCTTTTATTTTATTCAAATGGAATTTCAAAAATAATTAGAAAATATCTTTTTCAAAACATTTTCAAGCCTGCCATATTATTGTTTAAAAAAATAATATTTGTTACGGATAATTCTACTAATGGTTGTAATTAAAATACTAACTGAATAATGATAATTCTATTTTTAAAATAAGAACACAAAAATACCACTTGAGATTAAAAAAAATGTAAACAATGCAAACTGAACATAAAAATACAATAAAAAAATAAAATAAATGAACTTCAATTACGTAATACAGAATTAACTAATATTTTGTCTTTGCTCCATTAGCGTCTAAAACTGCATGAAGTCTTGCAGTCATGGACAAAATCAGATTTCTTGCAAGGTCAACTTCTTGCGACAAGTTCTCCCAAGTGTCTTCAATTATCCCTTCCAATTCTTGGGCATTATTTGGATGGTTATTTAATTTTCTTATATGTTTCACCATTAGACCCCATACATTTTCAATTGGATTTAAATCCGGACTTTTAGATGGCCACGGTAACAACTCTATATTTTTATTAAGAAACCATTGCCTGATACAATGGGCCGTATGTATGGAGCAGTTGTCTTGTTGGAAAATAAAATTATTTTCCAGAAACACCTCTATTACTGACGGCAACATAATATTGTCTAATATTTCAATATATTTAATGAAATTGAGATGACCACCACTGTTCCAACACACACCTAACCCATTTAGGCTCATCCAAGCCCAGACATTGACTGAAAACCTTCCTGATATTTGTGGATCGAAAGTATATTTTTCGTCGTATCTAGTGGAAGGAGGCCTATATACGCGAACATGTCCATCGTTACAGGATTTAAAAACCTTTTCGCCAGAAAAGACAACTTGTCCCCAGAAGTTTTCATCATTGATTATATAGTTGAGTGCAAAAATAATCCTACCCTGCTTCTTTTCTTCTGAAAGTTTGTATTTTTTTAGCCGCTGAACAACTCTTCAAGTCGCTTTGTAGTTTTATTTTTTGCAAGCAGTAGATACCGAAGCAGGGAAATTTGTCTCTGAAATTGCATTTATTGCAGTCTGAATAGGGTTTTCTATTAGGTAATTTATAAGATTTTCATCTTCTTGATTATTGCTCTTTCTGGGCCTACCGGAACCAACTTTACGGGATACCGTTTGGTTGGTTTCCCATTGTTTTTTAACACTCATTATTGTGGATTTACTCACATTGTATTCAGCAGCAAGTCTTCTTATGGACCAACCATCTTCAATTTTAGAAACAATTCGAAATTTTTGAATATCTGTTACATGTAGAACCATTTTTAATAATGACGCCACTGATTAACGTCAAACTGACATTTGTAAGATTATTAATATCAATCAAAGAACGAATGATTTACATAGCTAAAAGAAAGTGTACCAGTTTTTATTGGAATCAAGTGTACCACAGTACACTAAAACATACTTTTATTTTATATGATGAGATTTAAAAGCTTATTATCAAATTTTATTTAAAAGATAAGTCAGTGATATGTGAGCGATATTTTTTATATTTAAGAAAACTATTCCATGTTCACAAGTTAATTTTTAACAGGATTGTTTTGTCAATATATAAATATATATTGTGCAAACATTACAAATGTTAGGTATTAGACCGAAAGAACATAAAGTACTGGATTATAGAGAAAGCGTTGAAATAATTGTGAAACAATTTTAGAAATTTAATTTAAAACTTAAAAGTTTATCACAGTGTTAGAAATAACGGCAACTGGGGAACTCGTAATTGTTCAGTATAGTCCTGTTGGAACTTGTAGCTAGATTGGATGAAAATTGTATTTAAACTTTGGGAAGCTTAATAAAGCCGCGATTTTAATATACCTCCCTTTCTAGAGAATTTCAATATTGTTTTTATGAATAGACGAGGTTTTAAGAGCAGGGGATTCGCTTATTCATTGTTTGGGCCTTAGAGATATGACTTTTTCATCAGGTTATAATAACTAAATTTCCAGTATTCCAGATATATCAAAGGACATAATACTGGATACATGGAATCCTTTGGGCCTTCCGATTTTTTAAATTTTTGGATATATTATTTTACTGCTCGAGAGAAGCAAAAAATATATGAAATATCCGACACATTTCTTTCGTATTGATGTAAAAAAAGATGTAACAAAAATAATTTGTATAGAAACTAAATGTTTAACTGCTGTTATTGATAAGGGAAGCCATGTGGTTTCTATGATTAGACTGGAGGACCGAAATAACCATTTGGTATTGGCCATGCACAATTTTATTACTGTAGACGAAACAGTATTGGCGAACTTGAAGAATAATTGGTCTCAAAGGCAGAAAAAAATAGTTCTCTGCGATTCAAATCAGTTGATTGATATGGTTCAGAGACAAATATTGATTAATCTATAGAAATGATGGAAGACTTTGTTGAATCGGATTCGGATTACGATGAGATTGATTGTCTACCTTTGTCTAATCTAACTAATTTTAACGATCTAAATAATCCAACAATTTCAACTAGTGGTCATTAGAAAAAATTTCAGAAATTATTGTTTTAGGTGCCCTCTTAGATCCAAGATTTCTCATTTGGTAGACATCGATATTTATTTAACACCATTAAATAAAACTAAAACAGAATTTTGACATGAAGGCTCAAAAAATATATTCATATTACAGATCTAAAAAATTATGAAAATGAACCAGACACTTCTGAATTTGCTGAATAATTATGTTACTGCAAAAAAAGCATTCCCAAGATAGATCCATCATTCGATATCGAATTGAAATGTCAAAAATAATTAGTTTTAGCTAAATTTAATGTGTCAACTAAAAATGTATTAAAATTCTGGAAAGCATAAATCATACCAGAGAGAAATGCTGCTCTTCAAGCTGGCACAATTTTTTTATCAATACCTGCCACCAGTACTAGTGAAAGTTTTATCAGCAGCGGAGCGAGTCAAACAGTATCAGCAAAAAGGACACAAATTAGTCCTTATAATGTGAATAAATAGTTTACCCAAATAAGTCAGGGGAGTCAATTTTATAGCCAGTGCGATCTCCTGAGTTATCCCTGTTAGATTATTTCTATTGGGGCTTTATAAAATCCAAATTGTATCCTATTCCACCGAGAATGAAATTAGAAGAACTGGCAGTAGCTATTACGGATGCGTCCATGGAGGTGATTGGAGCAGTGCTATGCAAAGTACGTGAAGAATTTTTGAAAAAGATTTGTTGTTGCCAAAAACAGAATGGGGGCCAACTTCAAATATTTAAATAATGGTCCTTTAGTTGCTCTGTTTGTTAATTTTGAACATTTGTTTACATTTTCCAATTAAACAGGTATTACTCAGATCTCATCGATTTTCAATTGTTTTTAATCTAGTTGTTATTCGCAAAATCCATGAAAACAGAGAAGGAGGTAGATGCTATTTAAAAGTCCACGATTTTGTTATGCGTCACATGATTGAAATGAAGTTTTGGTACGTTACTATTGCAGAGTGGGCCTTTAATATAAGGTATCACACGCCTACATTGGACATTGTAGAACGAATCCCATGTAGCGCAACTTGATATTTCATTTTCTAATTTGCACTCAAAAAGTCGCAAATCTAGCTGAAGAAATGACCTCAAAACAAAAAAAAATTCAAGTCGCTCAAGAATTAGAGAGGAGTAACTTATTTCGGACCTTACTATATAATGTCTTGACGTTTGTGTAAACTCTTTCAATGTTAGTATAACTGATTGATTCCACTGACTTGGAAATAATTAGACGACCTAAATTTCAGAGATGTTACTGTATTTTTCTTTTGCTAGACAGACTTAGTTTCATAACGATATACTTGTCTCTCTTGTGGCATTATCTAAACATGCAAAAGATACAAATAAGAAATTAAAATAGAGATTTAAAATTTAAACCGAAAACGAGTTTGAAGTTCAAGATGTTTATCAAAATTAATGAAGTGTCCAAACTAAACGAATTTAAGGAATTCTGCTTAGTGCTTACATAAGCTTTTAAATTGTTTGGCTTTTAGTTAAGGGAACAAAACGAAGTTTTGTCATTTGTAAATATTTTCCTTGGAAAGTATTTAATGAATCTCAATTAATAATGAATAATTTGTATGAAATTATAAGTCAGAAAGTTAATAAAAAAAGTTATGCAGAGATAAGTTCGCTTGCAAATTAGATTTTATGATTAGTCTGTTTACGTTCCAAATTAAACACTTTTATATAAAATATTTGTCTCTTGGTTTGTCTTTACCGATCTATTCAAAAATTCACTGAGAAATTTTTATTTAAAGATATTCGTAATTTATAATTTATTTCGTCTAATCAATCAAATTATTAGACATTTCCTTTGTACAAGAGGGTAACGAAATATGCCAAAAAAATTGCAGTACTTAACAAACATAACATATTCTGTGAATCGATATGATTTTCAGGTGGTAAATAGTATATACCCCATTCATGGAATAGACAATGAATTGTGCACAATTGGCTTTCTTAGTCCTTAAGATCAATACATCAGTATTACACCAACTAATTTGTTATACCACTATAAACGGTTGCAAACCCCGACAATCTCACTAAGTATAAAAAGTGTCGATCATTGCAAGCCTTGCGACTTTATAGAAAGTTTGCGAATGCAGACCTCGTTTAGTTTTTCAAAATGAAAAAATAGGCAAAATAGTTTATTCAACTACAAGAAAAAACGATAATCAACCTGAAAGTCTACCGCAAGAAGTTCAGATTTTCTAAAAAAGA
Source organism: Rhamnusium bicolor (assembly GCA_029963845.1). Taxonomy (NCBI): domain Eukaryota; kingdom Metazoa; phylum Arthropoda; class Insecta; order Coleoptera; family Cerambycidae; genus Rhamnusium; species Rhamnusium bicolor. Next base: position 62,363 of record JANEYF010005133.1, read on the forward strand.
TTATGTTATCCTGCATAATATTCTGGAATGGAAAAAGTCGCTTATTTTTTACTAATCCGCAGTTGATATAAATCAATGCAGATAACTATGTCCTCCAGCTGCGAGAAACTCTAATACCTGAAATGTGCCAGTTTTACCCGAATGATTATGTTTTTACGCAGGATGGTGCCCTGTCACACACTCAGCGATCACTGAATTTCACTTATTGTAATCCATTGGATTCTTCGGTATGGACTGCGTTACAAGAAAAAATGTATACCCAAAGACGTTAACCGTTTGCCAATCTGGAAGATCTGCGTCGGCGAATAGATGAAGTGTTGCAAGAAGAGTCCCCAAATGTAATCAGGAAGGCTATTTGACAATTTAAAAATAGGCTAGGAGTAATAAATTTGCATAATTGAGGTCCAGTGTAACATGCGTTTAAATAGTAATAGTATTAAAAAAATCGTTATTCACTTGTTTTTCAAAATAAATGTCTGCGCAATTTGCTAGAAATATCTTTCAACCTTTTTGTCTGTAAGAGACAAAAATTTTAAATCGATATCTCAGTGAACTCCGGAGTAATAATAATAATAAGGCCTGCTACCGCTCTGGAAGACTCGCTTCACCATAACAGCAAGTGCACAGCGAGTTACGACAGCGCAGGTGTCATTTAGGAGAGGAGTTTTCCAGTGTGACTCCCTGAGTCCTCTCCTCTTCTGCATCTCACTGCTGCCATTGTCTTTTGGACTCCGCCAAACCCGCGGATATCAATGTAGTCCACCGAGCGACCGAAGGCATAAGGTCACCCATCAATTTTATATGGAAGACCTTACATTTTATGCCTCCGGAGAGCGCGAAATACAAAACGATCTTAGGATGGTCGAAGAATACACGCGGGCCATTGGTATGGAGTTCGAGTTGGACAAATGTGCAGTCGTCCATCTCAAGAGAGGACGATGCGGGGAATTCTCTGAAGATGCGCAGCTCGCAGACGGAAGCATCCTAAAACATCTGGATGTCGGAGAGACCTATACATATCTGGGTGTGCAACAATGGCACATCCAGGATGTAAAACAAATAAAGGATTCTCTCCGCGGCAAGTACATACAGTTCTGCTCTACTCCTTTGGAGTAGTGAAGTGAATAGTAGACGAGCTATGCCAATTAGACCAAGGTACCCACAAGATAAGGAATATTTTCAGAAGTATCGTCCGTTCCTCGTGTGTACATTTCACGTCAACAGGGGGCCGAGGACTCTTGAACTTGGAGTGTACGCATGGTCCAGTAGTACTAACTATGGCATATAACATCCTGTGGTACTCGGATCCCCTCTTGCTGTTTGTAAAACATCACTAAACTGTAGGAGTGGGAGCAGGATTGTTCAAGGCAGCAAAAAGAGTAGCAGATGAACTCGGTCTCGCATTCGACACCAGGCGAAGTTGCCGGCGAGATGCTGATGTAGAGTCAGTGAGTGAACTTCAGCCAAATCCCCTCAAAGCTTGAATTAGAGCTGCCGAACCGGAAAAATCTATTCGGCAGCACGTCGATAAACCCCAGCATGGTGTCTTCTATAAGAACATAGAAACACTGGGTTTATCGACCAGGCTGAGTGTAAAAACGGTAGGTGCAATGTATATTTAATAAATGTTGGTTTCTAGCATTAATATTATGGCATGAGTAACGAAAATTTAATTTATTAAAGAGATAATTAGGAGATCTTGTCATTAAAAGCTTATGTACAAAACAGACCAAGTGCAGTTGACGGCGATGACGCATATTTAGCCAACCAGTATCGTTGATTTTAATACTTATATGATCTCGCCTAGAAAGATTATAAATTAGTCTGAAAAAATTGTTTTTTATTTTCTGCTACCTATTAGCTGTTCTAACATCAAGACATGGACCATAAACAATATCGGTGTAATTCAATAAAGACAGCACCAACGTATCAGATAATTTTCTTTTTAGGTCGTAGATGAAGATTTTTGCACTAGAAGAAACAGGTAGACGTACGTCAGCTGTATTTATGTTTAAATTAACAGCCGCCCATTCAGAATCATTTCCAAAATATACTATGGCAGGTTTTTGTACTTTCAGAACAAGGTTATGTATGTTCAAACATGATTTGCTTTTATAGTCACCCGATATTATCATATGTGTCATAGTTGATAATTTAGTTGTAGATGCATCATCCACAAATAGTATCTTGTGCTTAACACTTAAGAGAGTTAGTATGTGATTCATATAAATAAGGAAAACAAGAGGTCCAAGAGTCTAACCCTGGGGTACACCCAATTAAATTGCATGTATATCTGACATATCAACATTTAGTTTTACACATAATTAGGCATTTTAATTATTTTTAACATTCTTTTTTCACACACTCCCACTTATATCATACGAATTTTCCTGTATTTATAAACCTAGATGGCATACTCTCAGATTGGCTTGATTTTTCTTGTTTGTTTTCCTGTCTGTAATGGAATAACCGAATCAATCAACTCGTTATCGGAAATCCTCCACTCAAGAATGCGAGACCCACGAAATGGCCACCATAAATATTTTAGACAATAATTTTCTGTCTAGAATGCAGAGATCTTCCGGTCCATAAAAAATAACGTGGTTTAAATTTAAATTTTCAAGACGTGTGAAATCGTTAAGGAAACAAAATTTTTCAGACAGCGAAAGAAGTATGGGATGTGATGGCATGTTTGACCCAATTCAGAGATAAACTCGTGTGCTTAGGTCGTGCACATAAACATGTTTACATATGGAGTTCGCAAGTGAAGGTTAATTCTTCGTGACTTGTGTATTGTCCAGAGTGTTAGGGTAAAGAAAAAGAGAAACTGATTATTTTATTATATTGGTCAGGCGTGGAATCTGACTAAGTGGAATTACAGAAATTTTAAAAAAGGCGCTTTTATCAGTTATAAGCTTTGCAGTAATTGTGATTAATCAACTTAGCTCATTTTAATATAATTTGATTTCTAAACTATATGTGGTTTCAATTTCTGTCGTTCATATCGTCTCCAGTTGAGAGTTAGATAAACTAGTTATGCAATTTAAATGTTAGTAACCGTTCACCCTTGGGAGATACGTTTATCCTGCTGAAATTTAAAAAGAGAAAATCGCAAAGTCTATCCCCTTTTTTATAAGGAGTAATTTATCACCTGAAAAATTTAGAATGACTCTTTTTAATATATTAAAAATGCTTTAACAATCATTTAAAATTCCGATAAAGCATTATTCCCGTAACTTCTCTGCCTGATAATAAATCTTGTAGCCGGACGTCTTAAACTTTATCCTAATATTAAAATATTGAAGAGGTAATATGCCGGTGTACGGTTTGTAACACGTGTTTGACTATTCTTAAGTTCTAGATGATTGTAGTGGGAACTAACATTTCCGGAAGACGATTAAAAGTGTTTCCATTAAGGAGTAAATTAGGTGCACAAACAATAAGAACGGAATGTGGAATGTGACAGGCAAAGGACTGGGACATAAACAAGTTCTAGCTCTATCAGATCAGGTCTTCAGCCAGTCCAAAGATGACCTGTGCCTTCATCTCTACTAAATTTACTATGCCATGCACAACTATATTCCCTAGTTGAAATAATTGGGAGCATAATAAACGGAGTCCCGAAATCTGGAATAATATGTAGATGAAATCAAAGGCTCAGGAGGAGACTCGTACTTCGACGATGCATCGACAGTCAGGCGGCTTTGAGGGCTCTTCAGCCGAACAAGGTAACCTCTAAGCTGTTACTGAATTGTCGAAAATCTCTGGCTGAATTGTCTCAGTCGAACTTAAATGAGTGCCCGGATATATAGTACAAAGGTAATAAAAAACTGGACCGTTTGGTAGGAGAGGTTACTAAAAGACCCTTTTCTTGAGTCAGCTTTTACATACTAAGATGTTTAATTACACCAGAGCAACGAAACTAGTCCAAAGCACAGTTTAAGGATCATTGTGCTCGAGCTCCCAGATTGACACAATAAAAATTCTAAATAAAGGAGCCTTCGAGTGTCTCTATCGTAGTAAAGCGGCTGCTGAAACTCAATAGACGAATGAGATGAATATTAAATGTAATAATCGTACTTGTCGGATGTGTAGACTGAAGGAAGAGACCTCCACTTTGCACTACTTTGGGCATTAAGACAGATCTCCAAAGGTAATTTAAAGATCCGGATGAGTTATGGGATTTACCCTGGAACAGATTGATATCTTTTGTAAACAAAGCCGGTCTCTTTTAAGTACAGATCACGGAAGCACAATGGGTTCATAGGCTTGAGTGCGGTAGGTTTAGGTTCTGCACATGTACTTATTAAGAATCCTTAGTACCAGATTTTCAACCAAGTCCTTTATGTATTACTTGGTCCTGCAATTTTAATATCCCAATAATAATAATCTTGGAAATGTTTAAAAGTTTAGATCACCCTTGTATAAATGTATAATTGTCCTGCAAGGATCAAGAGAGGAGTAAAGCCTTAATGAATGAGGATATGAGCAAGAATGAGAAGTGGACGCAGACGCTCAAGTTTAGAAGCTCTATTTATCTGCCTAAGGCAAATTGTAAATAAGTCAAAATATTTTTGGTTTGTTTAATCCCCATTTATAATAATTCGTCAACAGCGGCATGCCTGACTAAAGTCACGTCTTCAACTAGAATTCAGCTTTCAGTTCGTGTTGATTTACTTCTACGCTTTTTACCAAAGTAAACTAACTATATTTTAAATTCGTACACGATAGTTTGTTGTGGAGAACCTAGTAAAAAGTTGACTTTTTGTAAACTTTATCGAACCGAAAGCTATCCAAAGGTAAAAGAGCTAGAGCATAACTCTCTCAAATCGTTATTTTCATTTTATTTTTTCCTCGTTAATAATGTCCTTTGGCAGGATCCCACAGCAAAGCTGGTTATATATCTCTAAATGCATTCTCTTCAAAAGCTGACCGTACAGAAACTGGGGTAACTGAAACGGAACTAAAATATAGTGTAAAATAGGGGTTTGATGTGATCAACTTTATGAGCCTTAAAAATGTCCGTTTATCAGCGGTCTTAAAACATTTCATAGGCGATTGAGACACGTCTTATATAAGGATTGGGATGTTACTGGACATTGATTTAATAAGATTTCGTTAAGGTGCGAACAGCTACTAACACAAGAGCCAACAAGAAAAAAATTAAATAAATAAATAATCATAATAAATTACAATACGCCTTGGTAAATAAAACTACTCTGTTGTTTTATTAAATGGCCGTTGCTATTACTCGTTCTTGGGCTTATAAAATCAGTCAATAGGCATCTATTTCAATGACTCCTACTGTCGACTCCTAACGACAAATATGATGGTTCTATATTTTTTATTAATTTAGAAGGGATTCAGTTCTTCCTCCACCTCAGTTTTTCGTGTAAAATAAAAAATATTAACAAAATTAAAAATGGTACACTGACAATTACAAGAAACTTCTCTAAAAATATGAGTGAAAGACAATTTTCTTCTTCTCCTTCTCTTCTTTTTATACTTCCCTTTCTTCTTCTTAGTTTTTTTCTTCTTCGGCTTCTTCGTCTTCTTCTTCATCCACTTCCACTTGTTTTTGTTTTAAAGTGATCTATAGTTTTATATTTGGTGAAACGGCAGTTAATGGTAGAAAATATTTCTTCCTCTTAGTCGAATTCGTTTATAACAATAATTAAATAAATTTACAATAAAATTGTGGTGATAATCTTAACAAAAATAACATGCTTTTAACCAATTACTATATAACCCCCTTACATTCTTGTAAGGGGGTTAAGTTAAGCGGGATAATTTCAAGGCGATCGGGTCATAACGATCAAAATTTGTCATCAAAAGTATAATACGCTCTTGATGTAAAACAAGATATCCTATCGATTTCGCAACCGAATTAATCGTGACAAAACCTCGTAATTAACGCATGAATACAAGTAAATTTCCGAATTTAGAATCGTTTAAAGCTAACCACGGGTGTATGGAGCCACATTGGAACTTGAGAGCAACATCAATCACAGGTCTTCAGAGAACAACCCTCCGTTTGCAGACAGTAAACAATAGGAACTCCGCATCCCTAAGTGGGATTATCATTGACGTATTAAGCCCTTGTGTCAGTGGGGATGGCATGTCAACCTCGTCATAGAAAAAGTTGATTTAATGCTGACGAAATAAGCAGCGAACAATAAAAATTTCATGTACTAATATTAAGACAAGGGCTCATTGGTTGCTACTCAATGAATTCTTAACAATATCTCGTCATTTGTTTTTAAATTAATGGCTCCTTTAACTCTACAGTTTTAGATTTGTTTTACGGATCATTCGCGCAACAATAACTCACATCAGCACAACTCTTTTGATAAAAAACGACACATTGAAAAAAGTTGATTTAGTTAATTAAACTTATTACAAATCATTTCTAGAATGAAACGATACTAGTTTAAATAAAAAATTTGATAGATGTCATTTTTATTAAAAAAAGAATTTTTGTGCTTTTCAATAGGTTAAAATTTTAAGTAGTGGTCTCAGTTAAGTGACTGATTATTTAAATCATCGTAGTATGGCTACTGTGCTGCGTTGTTGAACAAAATTGTCAGAGGAATGAATTCATACATTTAGATGTGGTTTTCGAAAGCCTGGACAAACCAGAGGATTTTCATCTGATGCTGTTTATCCTACAGGGAAGTTTGCTACAATCAGAGTAAGTGTTTGGATGGTGGAAGTATCTCAGTGATGTCGTTTACCACATTTGTTGGCCACATTCATAACATTGACTTGCTTTCCTAACCTTACTTTATGGGGTTATCAGTAGGGCTGTCAAAAATGTTCCGTGAGACAGTGACGTACGCGAAATTAACATACGAGAAACAATAAATTGTTACAATTTATAACAATGTATGTAAAACTTACCCTCTTTACTAGCTTGATGAACTAGCTTGCTTATCACAAACTGGAGATGTGTAGCCATTTTGCAGCATCAGGTATGTTTCTATGGTTGTCTCCATGAGTGATGTTCGCTTGGTGAAAAAATATTCTTATATTTTGAAAACGACCATTCGACATCTTCTGATGTAATACACGCATACGTAAAATAGTCTTTGAACGCAGTTAATGGATCTGGGGCTGCATCATCACATATTTCTCTTAATTTGCTAAAACCGATGTCTTTATTTAACACACTTGAGAACTTTTCTTTAACGCGCTTATTTGTTGCGTCACCTATAGCGTGTAGCAGTAGATTTACTTCGTCCACTATTTGCAGTAACTCCGCTAACGACAACGCACTGTTTTCTAATTTTTTATGCTTTCATATAATGGTTTATAGTTCTTCGCAATATTTTTAAAGCTGTTTCAACGGAAATATCTTCGAATTTTGTCTGGCTTTCCTTAATAGCTGCAGCCTCATCTGGATTGAATTGTAGTATCACATAAAAAGCTGCCTGCAACCATGTTCCCCAACGTGTAAAAATCGGCTGTAGTAATTCAGGAATACTGAGACTCTTGCTATGAAATGCACGGAGACGTTTAGGAGATTTAAGAAACACTTTTTTTTGTACTTGCTATTAATACATCCACCTTTGGAAAACCTTTTCGAATAGTTTCTGCCACAAGATGTAAAGCATGCACTTTACACGTAATATGTATAAACTTACAACCTTGTTCTTGCAAAGGACGACCTACCGAACGCATTGTCACGGCGCCATCAGTCACAAACATCAACACTTGACTTTTTGACAGTTCAAATTTTTCTAACGTCTCCAGCACCACCCTGGTAATTGTTTTGCTAGTACACTGTCTTAGTCTTTCGCTAGCTAGTAACAGTGGAACTGTCGGTTTAAGAGGGTCCAGTACTCGTACCATAACATTTAAAATATATTTTTTTTACAATCTGTTGTCTCATCAACAGACAAGCACGGCCGTGTATTTTTTAATTCACGTTTCATCTTATTTACCATGTCTACGTGTACAGTTGGTAGATAGTTACATAACGTTGTGCGACTTGGTAACTTCACCTGGGCATTGTATTTATTCCAGAACTCTCGAAATGGTTGTTTATCGAGTACGTGCAGCGAAACATCACAGGCAATCAGCATTAATAGTAAGTCAAACATAAACTGTGTTGTCGAAGGCACGCCATTTTTTTTATTTTTATGGTGTACACTATTTACGTGAAGTCGCGGTCAAGGTGAATACCGGCGACAGTAAGTACATCTATACTGTAGGACCATGATACACAGAAACGATTTGCAGCTTTAGTTATCAGGCTTCAATGGTATAACGAAGGATTAATCTAAACTGTATTCACTTACAATTTGCAGTGCTGGGTTGGACTTAAGTGAGTAAAACTTCCAACTACGACCGATGCTTATGAAATAAAATAAACATGAAAATGACCCGCTATAGGAACTTTGCACTTGTATACATCTGCCTGCCGTCTGCATCAAGAATCAGCGAGCATTTTATTCTCTATCGGTAGCATAAATAATAAACAAATTCAAAAAGTCTTCGTGGGTGTAATTTGAACGCGGTGGAATTTTTTGACATAAGAGAATGACTGACATTACTGATTGTTTCTAATCATGGCTAATTTGATAAAATGTTTACTAAAAATCTTTAAACTGTACAACGTAACTCACCTTATGGTCTTTCTGCATGCCAAAAAGCAGATGTATATATCTTTTACACGAAGAAAGTTATAAAGGTTATTATAAACCATTACACCTGTCAAAATTTTTTTAAAATGTCAAATATCTCTGAAACGGCTGGGTCTAGGCATAGGGTATCATGTTTTTGACTCAGAGTTTTATGCTCTTTTCGAAAACCCTAAAATACATACGGTTTTCCATTTAAAATAAGCAAGGTTGTAGCTAATTTTATAATAATAATCGGTAAGCTATTTGATGTTCTAATGATTTACTGTTTTTTAAATTGTTTTTTATTACACGGGGCGACTCTGTTTCAATAGCGAAAATATTAACAGTCGATAGATCTCTACGAAATGAGGATTTTTGTTGTAGATGCAAACTTATTTCATCTTAACTTAGCACTTACGAATTCTAGCACAGGAGCGCGGTATTATATAAATATATTTTCTGCATTTCTAATGTACCGTGTGCCTATATTAGAGAACTACGCAAGACTGATGGTCGACAGAGGATCGCTCTGCGAGCCCAGGTAAACAGTTTTTTATGTGCTCATATGAATGAACGGAGTATAATATGGTGTATATTTTAATCACTTTTTTACACAGGTCAGTAGTATTAAATGCTCAAAATGCAGCATATTGCTGTATATTAAGATAAAAACATAACTTCGTTTAAAGCAGAAAGATGAAAATTGTGCAGCAAAAAGTTGGTCCGCTCTAAAGCAGGTAGAATTTAAAATTGTTTTATTATGGATACACAAAATAAAATGTAATGGAAATTTTTAAGATATTTGGCTTTCTTATAGCTAAATCGAAATTTTTTATTAAATTAGGATGTTCTTATTTCGGCATAACCAGTCATTTTAGTTTCTTATTCAAAACTTTAAAGAAAATATGTCAATTTTGTTTTTGTTATTTTGTTTCTTTCCACTGCTAACCAATAAAAGACATTTCTTGTTATTGTAAATAAATTACGTACATATGTACACTCTGTTGAAATATTTTTCCACTGATTCAATAAATCTGTAGGGCATTTATCTTAATTCTAATGCCTTGAAATATTTTTGGCGCCTGGTAATAAATAAGTAACTCAGAATGATATATGTATTACGCCCGGAAATAAGCAATTTGCAATACACTGTCTACTTTGCCCATTGTAAATCGGGCTCACTAAGTCCAACTCACTACTGCAAAGTTTAAGTGAATAGACTTTAGTGATCTAGATGTCTCAATTAAATGGACCTTTCACATTCGTACAGGTTTAAGTATATGTAGGCATGTTAGAAATGTAAACTTTTGGTAAACTTTTTATTACTATTTACGCAATTACCCTATAAAAAAGTTCGATGATATGGGCAAATATATTACGTATTTTTTCCCAATTTTACGGAATCAAACACGAATTACAAAAATGCTCTTAAAAGTTTTTATTCTCTCTGAATTTTATTAAAGGAAAAAACCGAAGGCTAAAGATAAGTTTTTGTTTATCGATTCTATTGTTTCTTACATCCTTTGTAAATTGGTAGATGTTTGAGTTTGCTGGTATATACGGTTTTGTTTGTACTTTGATAAGTTGAATAGGTTACCGAACTAATTAAGATAATTAGGGAGGCAAAATATTAGCGCCCTTTATACAATTTTGCTCTGGGGAAAATATAACAGGTGCTTTTCTTTATTAACTAAAATTTTACAATATATTTGAAGTGGAAGGAAAGCGATGTTTTGTTTTGTGCGAGTTTCGCCACGAAAAATTATGAACCAAAATAAAAATTACCAAAGTACATTGAAGTAATTTTGCGGTTGGTTCCTTGTAAGGCATTATTAAATATTTTAAGTACATAGAGAAAGTATGCTTTTTATGTTTCAATATTGGTTGAAAAATTTCTTAGGCCTCTGACAAGAGTACTGAGAATACTGAAAATTTCCACAAACTGTTAACAGAAACGTTTAGTAGGGCTTTCAAATTATAAAAAAATTAAAATAAAAACAAAGAAACCTTGGGTGACGCAGGGTATAAGAAAATCTGCTATAAACTTACGCTCACTGCATTACATTAGGAAGTACACGTCTAGTGAATTCTTTTTTGTCATATTTTAGTAAATATCGTGGTATATATAAAAAAGTTCTTAGGTATGCAAAGACAATTTATTATGAGAATAGACTTCAAAACGCAAATAATAAAAGTAAAGAAAACTGGGCTATTGTTAATGATCTGAGAGGTAAAACCAATCAGCACGTAACTGTACAACCTGTTATAACTCCAAATAACTTTAACTACTACAACATTACACCTCAGCAAAATCCTATTAACTTCCTTAATAATGTTAATATTGCAGACAATTTTCAGTTGACCTCTGTTACACTCAACGAAGTAAGAGAAGTTATAGGTGAAATGAAACATAAAAATGCATCAGGTATCGATGGAATAGTCATAAAAATTTTTGAAAATCTACCAGATTGCGCTCTAACTGTGTTAGTACAAGCTATTAATGAATCTTTTGCTACTGGTGTATTTCCTACTAGCCTAAAAAAGAGCAATTATCATTCCACTTTATAAAGGTGGAGATCTAGAAGATCCATCAAATTTTAGACCTATTTCGTTGCTCTCAACATTGTCTAAAATAATTGAAAGGTTAGTAAAAAAAGAGAATGCTAGATTTTTTAGATAAACATAATATTTTAAATAAGAATCAGTTCGGATTTCAAAAGTTAAAAAACACTGCTGATGCCAATTTTGCATTTTTCGAAAAAACGTATCTGAAGTTAAATGAGGGCGAAGCTGTTGGTGCAGTGTTTTGTGATTTTTCAAAAGCCTTTGATTGCGTTAATCATGAAATACTGCTCCAGAAACTTAGGTGTTACGGTTTTAAAGGTATGACACTTAGTTGGTTTAAATCTTACCTTTCCCAGCGTGGTCAGGTAGTAAAAATTGGAGACGAGATATCAGACGTATCAGGTATTGACTGTGGTGTGCCTCAAGGATCTGTGCTAGGTCCGATTTTGTTTCTGTTATATACTAACGATTTAGCGACTATAAACATTCTTGGTAATTTTACTATTTTTGGTGACGATACTACGATTCTCTGGCATAGAAAAAATGTTAATAGTCTGAAGGAGACCATAAAGTCTGACCTATATAAGGTCAAAGAATGGTGTGATTCTAACCTACTCACATTTAATATAAGTAAAACTAATATAGTCACTTTTAAGTTTAGTTATGATGATCTTATAGTAGATAATCATTTCATTGATAATAAATCACACACAAAATTCCTTGGGCTATATACTGACGATAAATTAAAATTTGATCAGCATGTAACTAATCTAGGAAAAAAAGTTAGTCTCTGGTTGTTATGCAGTGAAAATTGTTTCAAACGAATTGGGTCATAATACAGCAAAAACGGTATACTATTCTTTAATTGAATCACAAATAAGATATGGAATACCTTTCTGGGGATTGTGTAGTCAAAAATTGCTAAGCAGTATATTTGTGTTACAAAAAAGGGCTCTAAGATATGTATGCAAAGTGAATTCAAAAGATTCCTGTAAACCTCTTTTAATCAGTAATAAAATACTAACCGTAATATGTATCTTTATCTTAGAGACAGTATGTCTAATACATAAGAAAATGTTGAATGGGGTAAACTCGGACTCTCAGCCTCAATATAATACGAGGCAGACATTGAGTTTACTTCTTCCCTTACTCATCCCCAGAACAACTGCAACGAAGCACTCATTAATCTATGAAAGTAAACACATATACAATCACATACCACTGTTTCTTAGAAATATGACTCAATTAAAGAATTTTAGAGAGGCAGTTAAGGTGAAATTGATTGAGAAGGCTTATTATAGTTTATTTGAATATTATAATGACTCTCTATAAACTGTTCTAGTATGTTTTTTTTTCATTGTTATTTTCTCTATTTTTCACTATTATATTTACTAATATAAGACTATGAACCTGATATTTATTAAATTTTCGTTGTTTGCTTTATATTTGTATTTTATTATTTGATCTATATTTTATACCTTATTTTGACCATATACTGTAACAATATAGACTAGTAGCTTTGTCAATAAGAATGTATTTCTTAGACAATAAAGCATATTCAGTTATTCATACTATATAGTAACATTTGTATTCATGGCTTATATATCACATCTGATATTATGATACTATTGCAAAATATATTTTAAATACTTGTACATTTCTATATTCTTTAAATCTAAACTATTTTATCTAAAATATGGTCATGTTCATTGGTTAAGTTTTATTATTTTTAATACTTTTACTTATTTATAATTGTTCTAAAGAAAGCTTAATAGAGAACAATAAAAACAAAAAAAGAAAAAATGTATATACAGATTTTTAGGCACATATTCGATAAAATCGATAAATATATTAAATATAGACCACAGCGATCAGGAAATACATTATAGGGATTGTATGTAAAAAAAACAATACTTCATGAAAACATAATTGCTCAAAATAACCTATAAAAAAATGTGGTATCCAATCAACTGATTATACATTGGACAGAAAGGAAGTACATTTAAAAAAGAGTTTCATAACATAAAAGAACTTAGAGCAATAAAACATTAGAATAACCGTGATATTTTGTAAGAGACAACGTCTGTGAGTAATATTTATACAGAAAAAATTATGCTGTTGGAATATTTAGTTGTAAAATTCAACACGTATCCTCAAAATTTACCTATTTCATCATTAAAATATTTGAATTTAAATTTTGAATTTAAATTTATAGGAGAAAAAACGTGACACTTGGCAAAAATAACTTATCACAAACATAATTTTGTATATGCGAACTGTTTAAAAACATTCTGAATATCATTAAATATTGAATATTTGAAGGAAACAACTACTCAGCGGACAAATACCCCGACCTGTATTGGATTACACCTTCAAATCATGATAGATCGATAGCCAATATCATTTGTCAATTCCTAACCAGACATAGACCGGTTTCGAACTCATTTGTTCTCTTCAGTATGCCATAGGTTATGGAACAACTACTCAGCGGGCAAATACGCCGACCTGTATTGGATTACACCTTCAAATCATATTTTCTGTAAATACTCAAATATTTTTCTCCAAGAACCGTAAATGACCGACCCTTACCGGTCTTAGTATTAGGAACTTTTATCAGTAAAGCAGACTTAACATCTTCAATGTCATCAGTTTTTAAATGAATTAGTTCATCAGAACGACATGCGCCCGCAATTCCCATTATTAAGGCAACCTATAAATAAAAATTCACAAAATTTGCCTACTTCATTCTTTAATTTTAAACATACCTCAATCATTAAATAATGTATGTTAGGAGCAGTATCCAAAAACTGTTCAACTGGGTCCCTCGTTAAAACCTTAGCTTTTTTAGGGGTATAACCATTACTTTACCTTTTTAAAAATGCATTCAACTGGACTAAACTAATGTTATTAAATATGATTTGAAGGAAACAACTACTCAGCGGGCAAATACCCCGACCTGTATTGGATTACACCTTCAAATCATGATAGATCGATAGCCATTAGTTTAGTCCACCTGGGCTAGGGGTCGCCGCTCTCGGTACTTGCTGTGTCGCAAGTCGCTATCCGCCACAGAGACATCTATGATGTCGGTCGGATACTAGCATTCAGACCATATGAGAAGTTTCATACCTCTCACCACTATTCACTTTACCTTAGTTAGTATGTAACTAGCAGGTTGGCCACTATCATTTGTCTATTCCATAACCTATGGCATACTGAAGAGAACAAATGAGTTCGAAACCGGTCTATGTCTGGTTAGGAATTGACAAATGATATTGGCTATCGATCTATCATGATTTGAAGGTGTAATCCAATACAGGTCGGGGTATTTGCCCGCTGAGTAGTTGTTTCGTTCAAATCATATTTAATAACATTAGTTTAGTCCACCTGGGCTAGGGGTCGCCGCTCTCGGTACATGCTGTGTCGCAAGTCGTTATCCGCCATAGAGACATCTATGATGTCGGTCGGATAGTAGCATTCAGACCATATGAGAAGTTTCATACTTCTCACCACTATTCTGAATATCGTTACCATTTTCTTTTGATCATACGCATGTTTTAATTTGAAATTAAATGATTGGTTAATATACGTACACGGACAAAATAAATATGGTTAAAATTTAAGTAATATTTTTAACTGAAATTTAGTATAAAAATTTTTTTGTTCAGCTGAAAATGGTTCTTAACTGTAACTTTAAATTTATCTCAACTATCGCTGTTTTCAAGAGTCCTATACGATCTTAATTTCGGAACAATATTTCGAACCAGTCGCTGTAAAGATTTCTATCTTAATTCAGCCCCATCTCACTCATAGAAATCGTTAGCCAGTTCTCCTTCAGTAGATCTTATGAAAATGCCGCCTAGATGGCGCGCAGAATCATTTTCCAGACTTTAATGATTTTCCGGGTCGGTAAAAGAGTTCACTGTAAATGATAATGTAAAATGTAAACACCTAGTGGCAACTTTATGGTTACCGCTATTGATTTTGTCTAGGGATGGATTTTCCAAGCGCAGAAGACATGTGAAATAACTATCCAAGGCAAAAGATGGCTTGATGTTATGACGAGTAAATTTATTGATCGCTATGTGGAGCTTTGGTATATACATTGTAGAGGGCGGTAAATAATAAAGAAGCTATCCAATTTAAGAAATAAATATTTTTTCCTTCAAACGTCAGAAAAGTCATCATTTCTAATGGTAAAATCTGACACAAAAATTGATGTTTTTGTTGCTAATATAAAAATGTCAACACTTTTAATCCTAGGATTGAAAGTCTTTTTAATCCTAGTATTAAAAGTATATTTAGGTAAAAATTAAGCATTTTCATATTAATTCAGTTTATTTAAATTAAAATATGAAATTCTTACAATCCAAAATTATTAAACAATGAAATGAAATACAAAACTTATTGATTAGGCTAGATATATAAATTCATTCAATTATTATTTATTGATAGTAATATTGAAAGTGCAGTTTGAGCAAGTTGAAAAAAAATTAAACAAACTAGAAGAATCGACACTATTAATATTTTTAACGGTGGTGGTAGCAATATCTGAAACTGTTACAGTCTTAGTGGTATCGTGGAAACACATTTCTTGATTAATTTTTCCTTGATTATCTACATTATTGCAAGCAGCTGTATTATCGAGATTCAAGGGATTAATACTATTACACGTACTAGGCCCATTGGTGCTAGTACTAGGTTCATCGAGTCGAAATATTTCTCTTGCTGTACTTTTTTCATTTTCTATAGATTCTTCTATATACCCCTCTGCCACAGTGTTCGACCTCCAACCCCCATGTCTTTTAAGACAAGTGACATCACCACCAGAATCTACAAGAAAAGTGGCAGAAGTTCGACGTAAGCAGTGTCCAGTATATTCATTTGCATTTGGTAAATTTAAATATTTTGCCACTTCTTTTGCAACACTACTAATTTTATGAATACCGACTACTGACCGTTGACATCTTCCATTTGATACTTTATAAAAAAACGACTTTCTTCACAACCTTTTGGCCGAAGAGCAATGTATTTTCTATAAATACTCAAATATTTTTCTCCAAGAACCGTAAATGACCGACCCTTACCGGTCTTAGTATGAGGAACTTTTATCAGTAAAGCAAACTTAACATCTTCAATGTCATCAGTTTTTAAATGAATTAGTTCATCACAACGACATGCGCTCGCAATTAGTGATGTGAATGGTAAAATGACAATTTGTCACTTACATAAATTACTGTAAAATTACCGTAATAATACATACGTCATGAATTGTGGTGCAATTTATGTCATTTATGAAATCTCTGTAACTTACGTAAATTACATAAGTTACTGTAATTATTGTTAATTTACACGGAATTTTAAATATCGCGCCAATTTTATCCTGGTAGTAATCTCACCTTTATTCTTACTTTGAGTCTTAAGGCGGTTAACGTGTACCGTGTGGTTAGTGTCCTTTTATTAGACTATTTAGTTGTTTAAAAGTGAACCAGATAGCCAGACCAGTTAGGTAAGTTGTAAAAACAACGTTTTAACTTTATTTACTAAATTAAATTTATAATAACTAACAGCAATGGTAAAATTGAAAACAGAAATTTGGCACTATTATGAGAAGTCCTTGAATGAAAAGAAGAAAACTCCCTGTGTTTAATACAAATTTTGTAAAAATGAATATGCAAAAAATGCCACACGTATGAAGTCACATTTATTACATTGCATCCATGTACCGGACGCGGTGAAATCAAAATTCAGACAATATAATATTGAATCGACACCACGGGTGCTGCTTCATTCACAATTAAGGAATGAAATTGATACGAGTACCGTGAAAAATGATTCAGCAATATCGGACAGGGGCGGTTTGTTCAAAACTCCAAAATCTTACACCACCACTACAAAAAGCCATTCCAGCAGTATCATGGCAACTTTTTTTGATGGAATGAAAGAGGACGAACGCACTGAATTAAAAGTTTTGTTTGCCAGAGCCATATATGCAAGCTGCACTCAATTTTTAATTGTCGAAAATAACGAATGGCAAACGTTTTTAAAAAAACTCAGGCCATCATTCGTGTTGCCTACATATTTACTTGCCAATCGTTTATTAAATGATGAATACGACCGAGTGCAAGTACAAGTAGAGGAAAAGTTAAGACAATCGGAGAGTTTATCGTTGCAATGCGACGGGTGATCTAATTTAAGAAATGAAAGCGTAATAAATTTTATAATAACAACACCCGATCCTCTATTTGTTAAAACAGTTTTAACAAAGACGGAAAGACATACTGGTGATTATCTAGAAAGCATTATTACAGACGTTTTAGAAGCATATGGTCCTGAAAAATTCATGGCAATAGTTACTGACAATGCTAGCAACATGAAAAGGTACAAAACAGTGCACAGCAAAATATCCGCACTTAATTTCGTACGGTAGTTGTCTATAATTAAAAATATAGTAATGACCATAAGGGCTAGTCACCTACTATATGCCAAACTCACAGAAATAAAAAAAGAAGTGAAGGGTATGATTTCTCTAAGTTTGCCGGCAAAAACTAGATGAGGATCTCATGTTAAATGCCTAAAAGACTTTATAAAATGCAAGTTTGTGTTGCAACGGTTAAACATATGTGAAGATCCACTAATCCAGGAAAAGTTGCGATCTGTCAAATTGAGCATATTAGATGAGGAGTTTTGGAGCAACACAGATACGCTCACAAACATTTTGAAACCCATAACGCAAGCAATAATCGACTTAGAGGGGACAGGCCTACCATTTATTCGGTATGTCAAATATTCAAAGGTATTGAAAAAAGTTTTTCGAGTAACCTGGAATTTACCAATTTAACAGAAATTGAAAAAAGAACAGGCAAAACAATTTTTCCAGGAGAGGAAGGAATATGCCATGCAGCCTATACATTTGGCAGCGGACATATTGAACCCTCGATCGATGGGTTCAAATCTATTACTAAATCAAAGAATATCTGCCATAAAATTTATAAGCGATTTAGCAAAAAAAAGAAGAATTTAACAAGCACTGGTACTGCTATGACTGCTATGACAGACTTAGGTAACTACTTAGCCAAAGCAAGTTTTTTCTCTAAATCTTTCTTGTGGGATGTGTTAGACGAAGCTAATATTGTAACATGGTGGAAAGGATTTTGTGGACACACTTTTCTTTCAAAAATTGCAGTAAGAATCTTAAGAATGCCGTGCACGTCAACTGCAACGGAAAGAAGCTTTAGTTTACAGAGTAACATTCACACAAAAAAACGGAACAAACTCACTGCTGAACGAGCTGCAAAGCTTAATTATGTCCAACACAACATGAAATTATTTAGGCAAAGTCGAAATGCTGCTGTACCTCTAAAAAATAAAGAATTACATAAAGCGGCTACAGAAACGGAACAATCAGTGGAAGCAAATCTAACTGTTCCTTTTTCTTCAGTAGATGATGAGATAACATCACCTGATCATAAAAAAACTTACTCAAAAGAAACAGACATACAAGACTTGCAAGAGCAAGGACAAGATATTTCAGAACACCTCGATTCAGAAGATGTATCTGATGTAAGTCTTTTATTGGAATTGCGAACGCTATAATGATATTTCATGTAATATTTCATTTTTGCAGGATGAATCATGAAATTCTAAAATTTCAAGCAACGGTAATTCCGATGATGACATCAGCATAATTCATTCTGATTCCGAAGATTATGGTGATAATAATAGTGAGAGTGAGGATGAAGACCTGGACGAGGTCGTATTATCTGAAAGAAATAAAACATTTGAATGTAATGAAAAAGAAAAAAAAGCGTATTGTCGTTTTGCAAGATTTTTCATTTAAAAAGGTTCGTTTTTCGTTGTTGTATTTTCGGTTGCTAATTTTGATTATAATATAGGTTGGCGCCGCAGACGTTGAATTAACAGAAAAAAGTTACAGAAAAAAAAGCCGAAAAGGAAACCGAGAAGAAAAACGAAGAACTAGAAACTGTTAATTGCAAGAAGTTTTATCTAAAACGGCCCGTATCAAAGAATTCAGAGAATGAAAAGACGACACACTTAAAAAAACGAAAGCTATTTTAATTAAATAGAATCTTATCATACTTATAAACTTATTTGAATAAAAAAAATATTTTTTGCATAAATATCAGCAAATAATGTTATTTCTACTTTTTATTCATTTGTGTTGGTGAGTATACATTCCGTAATTAATGATTGTAATGGACTGTATTGTTTTTTTTTTCATAGTACACAAAAACGATCAGTAAATTTTAAATTTCATAAATGACATAAATTACAAGCAAATTTGTAACTTTCGTGAAATGTTACCGCGTATAATTACATTTTCATAAATTACACGTAATTTAACATCACTACTCGCAATTCCCATTATTAAGGCAACCTATAACTAATAAATATAGTTTAAAAAAACTAAAAAACACGCTTTTAAAGCACATCAAACTAAAAAGTGAAAAATAATTATTAATATAAACTGAAAATAATAATGAACGAAAAATACTAGTATTATTGTGAAAAAAGCGTGGGGTGCTTTGTGCAATATTTTTTCGTATATCGAGCACCCCACGCTTTTTTCACAATAATACTAGTATTTTTCGTTCATTATTATTTTCAGTTTATATTAATAATTATTTTTCACTTTTTAGTTTGATGTGCTTTAAAAGCGTGTTTTTTATTTTTTAAACTATATTTATTTTTAACTTTTTAGTTTGATGTGCTATGAAAGCGTGTTTTTTAGTTGTTTTAAACTATATTTATATTGCTTATTGATGCTGATATTATAACATATTACGATCCAACAGATATTTCTGAAAAAAAAAAAAAATTTATTTCAGCCGTGAGGTTCGAACTCACGCCGGATGAGTCTGTCGTTTCGCGTCGAGTGCCTTAACCCACTCGACCACCGAGCTAATTAACAATTACTGAATCTACTGACATATTAAGCCTTTGCTTTCACGCAGGGATACGTGAGGAAAGGATTGGCGATCCTGAACAGGATAATGATATAAACTTATCAAATTATTGTATTGTTACCGGTTCTTAATAAGTGTACAAAGTTTCAATTAAATCTGTCCGTTTAAAGTGGGTTAAAATCGAGTCCAAAGAGTCGGTTACAAACAAACATACAAACAAGCAAACATACAAGTGAAGCTAATAAAAGCGTGTTAAAAATTCACAAAATTTGCCTACTTCATTCTTTAATTTTAAACATACTTTCATCATTAAATAATGTATGTTAGGAGCAGCATCCAAAAACTGTTCAACTTGGTGCTTCGTTAAAACCCTAGCTTTTTTAGGGGTATAACCATTACTTTGCCTTTTTAAAAATGCATTCCACTTGGAAAATTTACTTATATCTACGCCATTCTAGAAAGTCAGTGTCGATTTCACCATTGAATACTGTGACCACAAAGTGGAACATTTCATTTTTGAGGACAGACTGGCAAAATATGCCAATAAAACACTTTCCGAATACGATTTTATATTCTATTCAGAGCACCATTGCATATAACGATTATATGAGCACTCGTACACTTCACGCGACTTTGGTGGTAGAAGATTTAAAGTCACGTCTTTAGCAATTTCAACCACTTCTGCTGGTATACTAGACAAATCTTCACAATCAGACATTTTTTCTAATAATGGACTATAATAAATCACAATTTATTTGCTTAAATAGAATGTTTGTTTATATTTATTGGCATCCCTAGCAACCACACAATATCCATAGCAATCACATAGTGTTTGTCACAAGCAACACGATGATAAGTCGTATAATCGAAAATAATTATATATGTACTTAAGGGGCCTAGTCGGGAAAAAGCTTCGGATAGCTGTGTCACTCTAGAAAGTTTTTATACATGCGCCGCTGAATAATTTTGCTCTTGCTATACCTTCACTGGACGTTTTATTCACCGATTTCATTAAGGTGCGATTCCCGATAGAGGTAACACTTCCTTGCTCCATTTGTAGTGACAAAGATACTTATTTAGAAAATTCATTTTAACCAAATAGTACGGAATAAAAGTTTGAAACTTGCTGAGCATAATTATGAAGATTCATTCTAGACGACATGTATGAATTTTACCTCGAATTTTACCGATTGATATCATAATTCAGAAGCTAATCACGTCCAAATTTCACTTATATTTACAGTATAAATTTTCCTACATAAAGTGAAAATTAATTAAAATAGATATACATGTACCCTCTAGTACACTTTCAACTACTGATCCTCCAAATTTGGTGTAATATGGAAGAAATAAATTTTGAAAAATTACCTTACAAACACTGGTTCGATTAGCCCTCTTAATGTTTAAATATTTCGAATTTTTTTTTTTGCGTTTGAAGAAAAAATAACATGTTTCATTCGGATTTAAAGTGTCTTTGCGTTCGCTCGGCTACGCTACGCTCCGCCTCGCAAATGCAAACATAATTGCTCGTCAAACAAAGTGTCACTTTTAATCCTAATAAAACAATTTACTATTTTCTATGACTGTAACGTAAAGCAGGTAATTTTAAAACAGTTTTCAGTGTGTAAAGTAGACCTTTTTTTGATTACCGTGCAATAAATAAATATTATTGAGCACTACAATAATATTTATTTATTCCACATTCCACTGTTTACCTAATCAATTTATGTATATGGTACTATTACTAACATTATTAATATTTATTCCAGCGGAAGTTGACGAGACATTATTATCTAACATATCTGAAACATTATTGATTTTAATCTGTGGAGATTCTTGTTTTTAACCTATACAAATTCCGGTCATAACTGTAACCTTTTCATCGACGCACTATTCTACGTTACCCTCAGCCACGCTTGAAGCCTTTCAACCCCCGGGGCGTTTAAGTCTCAAAATGTCAGCCCCAGAAGCGACTAACAGCGAAACTGAAGATTATAAACTATGTACTGTAGGTACATGTAGTACTTTGTGGATAGAGCAATTTCAAATATGTATAAGATGTCCCATAACTCCCGCCCAGGACTTTTATTTCCTAAACTGATATATTTCATATTTGAAAAAAAAACGTTTTTATGAGCTCAACTTATCCTACAAATTTGGTGGCAAATCATGTTTTTGGTACATCGACGCGTTTTATATACATTTATTTCTAAGAATAACCAATTTTATTATAGATGACAATAATTTGTAAAACTTTTTCTAATAATCCAAATCTCTGGGGATCAGGACGGTCACTGAATAGGTCCATAGGTTCCAATCCAGCTATTGCGATATTGGATATTAAGGTAATTCTGAATCAATCTTGAATTCTGGTGTGCAGCCCCATCTTGGTAAAACCACGCAACATGGAAAGGTCTTGGACGTATGTTTTGACAATGTCGCGGGAAATAATTTTCAAAAAAATGTAATTATACAACAACAGTGAGTGCGTCTTCAAAAAAGTATGGCTTTATAAGGTGTTTTTCGATAAGGCCACATTAACACCAAAGTGACCTTGATGTTGTATTTCATGACAGTGTGAAGATTTTCATCTGTCCATTAATGTCATGAATTTAAAAAACTCATTATTAGGGCTGTCAAAAATGTAACTAATACGAGAAACAATAAACTATTACAATTTATAACAATGGATGTAAAACTTACCCTCTTAACTAGCTTGCTTATCACAAACTGGAGAAGATGTGTAGCCATCTTGCAGCATCCGGTTATGTTTCTATGGTTATCTCCATGAGTGATGTTCGCTTTGGTGAAAATATATTCTTATATTTTGAAAACGATCGTTCGACATCTATAGATGTAATACACGCATACGTAGAATAGTCTTTGAACGCACTTAACGGATCTGGGGCTGCACCATCACATATTTGTCTTAATTTGGTAAAACCGGTGTCTTCATTTAACACTTGCGAACTTTTCTTTAACGCGCTCATTTGTTGCGTCACCTATAGCGTGTAGCAGTAGATTTACTTCGTCCAATATTTGCAGTGACTCCGCTAACGGCAACGCACTGTTTTTTCTTTTTAATTTTTTTTATGCTTTCATGTAATGGTTTATAGTTCTTCGCAATATTTTTTAAAGCTGTTTCAATGGAAATATCTTCGAATTTTGTCAGGCTTTCCTTAATAGCTGCAATCTCATCTGGATTGAATTGTAGTATCACAGCTTTTATTTGTAGGAAATATTCAGCATAATAAAAAGCTGCCTGCAGTCATTTTCCCCAACGTGTAAGAATCGGTTGTGGTGGTTCGGGAATACTGGGACACTTGCTATGACATACATGGAGACGTTTAGGAGATTTAAGAAACACTTTTTTCTGTACTTGCTATTAATGCATCCACCTTTGGAAAACCTTTTCGAATAGTTTCTGCCACAAGATGTAAAGCATGCACTTTACACGTAACATGTATAAACGGACAACCTTGTTCTTGCAAGGAACAGCCTACCGAACGCATTGTCACGGCGCCATCAGTCACAAACATCAACACTTGACTTTTTGACAGTTCAAATTTTTCTAACGTCTCCAGCACCACCCTGGTAATTGTTTCGCTAATACACTGACTTGGTCTTTTGCTAGGTAGTAACAGTGGAACTGTCGGTTTAAGAGAGTCCAGTACTCGTACTATAATATTTAAAATAGAATTTTGTTTACAATTTGTTGTCTCATCAACAGATAACCACAGCCGTGTATTTTTTAATTCACATTTCATCTTATTTACCATGTCTACGTATACAGTTGGTAGATAGTTACATAACGTTGTGCGACTTGGTAACTTCACCTGGGCATTGTATTTATTCCAGAACTCTCGAAATTGTTGTTTATCGAGTATGTACAGCGGAACATCACAGGCAATCAGCAATAATAGTAAATCAAACATAAACTGTGTTGTCGAAGGCACGCCATTTTTTTTATTTTTATGGTGTATACTATTTAGTTGCTCATCAAGTCTTTCTCGCACACTTTACAAATTATTTTAGCACCGTCATAGAATAAATCAGGGAATTCACCTATGAATTTATTCACTTTGTCAGCAAATGGCCGTTTTCTACCCCTGCGTACGTCTACCATGCTTTATTATTAAATTAATATCAACAATAGAGTACAACAAATAAAATAAGAACATAAAAGCATAAAAGCAATATGCAATACGCCCAAGTGACTTAACGTGTACACAACTCGAAAGCTAATAATAGACTGGACTGGAGAAAGAGTTTCGCGGTCAAGGTGAATATCGGTGACAGTAAGTACATCTGTACTCTACGACCATGATACACAGAAACGATTTGCAGCTTTACTAATTACTCAGAACATATTTAATAAATGTTAAAAACATTTTGAACTGAGATGAGGGCAACATTTTTGTTTTTCATTATGTTTATTTATTATCTTTGTTAAATATGGTGATAAGTAACTGAAATGAATTCATCAGTTTAAGTTGATTCTATCGTTCCTATATAAGAACTGTGTCGACGGCATTTTTGTCGACTAAACTTTTCTGCTTCGCTTGAATTTTAAAGTGTAATACAATAGTTCTGGCGCATGAAGTAACCTGCTGAAAGCTAAGGGAAAATGTAGCACCAATAAAATTGTAGCAGGGCAGCCGTCTTGGTGCCAGGCACGCTCACACTCACAAGGATTGATGGTATTTCTTTCCAATTTTAAATCATACATCTATATAACTAAATCAGAACAGTCTTTCATGCACCAGACAATAGTTCTGCGGAATTAGATGTCACAATTTCCGGTTTACGATATGAATCTATCAAATTCATAAACTTCTTTAAAGCTACAGATTACCAAAAAAAAATGTTTTAAATTTTTTAAATCAAAAACTGGTGTATGAAGTATCAGCACTAGATAGGGAAATTTAGGTCAGATTCTTCGGCCTCCGACAGACCAGGCTGCCCCTGATTTCTTCGGCCCTGTAACAAAGTCTCAAGTTTACCTGCAAGCTCTGCTTAACCTCCAATGCTCCATTAATGTCCGATAAGTCCATTCCTTGAGGCCGTAGTGACCTCAAACTACCTAACCTGGCATATTTTGGATTTGAAATCGATTTTGTTAACATAAATTTCGTATCTTTTTTTTAGATTAAAAATTATCGACAAGATGTATACAAATCTCACTGAGTAGCCCGTCTCTTGACCACCTAATTTTTCCACAGTTTCTGAGGATGATTGAAAGACTATTCCTGACAGTCTCCAAAGGAAAATGAGATTACGTATACATGCCATAGAATATATTAGCAGACCCATATTTTTACTATTACTACTATTATTTTTACTGAGACATCGTCTAATTAATACGTCATTGTCGGGTATTAGAAAAACAACATGCTAGATTATTAGTTCCAACTATATCAAAGCCTGTAATCACGCGAACTTCTAAATCGCCGTAGGTGGTTGTTAGAAAATTATAAACCTGTGTCTGACCTAACTAAAGGATAAACGTATTAGGTATACGTCTGAATTTTGATGTCCAAGCAAAATTTAACTCAATTATTTGTACCTGGCTTGCCAGAGACCTGCCCTAAACTTGTATGTATGTTCATTAATTACATGCAGTAAAGGTTCTTTAATCAAGTTATATCGGTAATGGAAATATAGATTGATTTGTGACAATCTCTTATGATGGGAAACTCGATAAAGCTTTCGAAACGGCACGTGGACTAATATACTGTGTTTCGATATGTACCGAAATAGGATAAATTAATATTAGCATTAAACTACGATAAACTAACAATTAACAGATTTTTGAACACAGATTTAACCATTTTGGAAAACAGTAAAAGTATATGAAATTAGAGAAATTTTCTTTTAATAATCTAAGTGTTCCACAGGACTCAATACCTAACCTCTGTTTTTCGAATTTGTATCAATGATTTCATGTTACGTGAACACAAACTAATATAATATAATAATGACACCACAAATAACACCCTGCATCCCTAAACTAATATTGTGCGGCTGGGGTATACATTTAGAGACAACAGACAAACACCTAATATGTATAGTGGAAGTAATCTCTCTCTATCGTTGAGCTTCAAGCTTGTCTAAACATTTTATCTGATGACTTTACTAATTTCAAACTGATTGACCTGCGCCTAGTATTTGCTGTATTTAATTCGTAGTCTCATTCGTTGCTAATGTTCTTTCCTAGCATCGATCTATCTGTTATTGAATCTCAAAAGAGGAAATCCATAGAGTTCACAACAGGTGTTCTCGGCGGCCAATGTACAGGCGCATCATTCCTTTCATCAATCCAGCTATTAGATTACACAGTTTACTCTGACATTAGAGAAAAAATAATATGTTGTGTTTATGTTACATGATATATATATATATATATATATATATATATATATATATATATATATATATATATATATATGTATATATATATATATATATATATATATATATATATATATATATATATATATATATATATATATATATATATGAATAGTGGTGAGAGGTATGGAAACTTCTCATATGGTCTGAATGCTACTATCCGACCGACATCCTAGATGTCTCTGTGGCGGATAGCGACTTGCATCACAGCAAGTACCGAGAGCGGCGACCCCTAGCCCAGGTCGACTAAACTAATGTTATTAAATATGATTTGAGAAAACAACTACTAAGCGGGCAAATACCGCGACCTGCATTGAATTACACCTTCAAATCATGATAGATGGAAAGCCAATATCATTTGTCAATTCCTAACTAGACATAGATCGATTTCCGCGAACTTATTTGTTCTCTTCAGTATGCCATAGGTTATGGAACAGACAAATGATAGTGGCCAACCTGCTAGTTATATACTAACTAAGGTGAAGTGAATAGTGGTGAGAGGTATGAAACTTCTCATATGGTCTGAATGCTACTATCCGACCGACATCCTAGATGTCTCTGTGGCGGATAGCGACTTGCATCACAGCAAGTACCGGGGTATTTGCCCGCTGAGTAGTTGTTTCCTACAAATCATATTTAATAATATATATACCTATATATATATATATATATATATATATATATATATATATATATATATATATATATATATATATATATATACATGTAAGAAAATAAAAGAA
>JANEYF010005134.1:0-32322 GCA_029963845.1 Rhamnusium bicolor
TAGGCCGATCACCTGCCTTAACTCCTGCTACAAGATATTTACACGTATCTTGTATGCTAGGACGCTGAGGTCTGTTGATCCGGTCTTCCAGCAGATACACGAACAGCGTGGTGCCAAGAAGGGCATGGCAGGTTGCAAGGACAGCCTGCTGATAGACCGCTGTTTTACACAGGATTCTGTGCAATATAAGCGGAATCTATCGATGGCCTGGATTGATTACCGCAAGGCATTTGATACAACATCGCATGAGCTGTTGTTGTACTTGCTCGAATGTCTTGCGGTACCAGCACCACTAGTGAGATGCATAGAACAGCTGCTACCGCTCTGGAAGACCCGCTTCACCATAACATCAGGTGCACAGCGGGTCACGACAGGGCAGGTGGCATTTAGGAGAGGAGTTTTCCAGGGTGACTCCCTGAGTCCTCTCCTCTTCTGCATCTCACTGCTGCCGTTGTCTGTTGGGCTCCGCCAAACCCGCGGATATCAATGTGGGCCACCCGGCGACCGGAGGCATAAGGTCACCCATCTATTTTATATGGATGACCTTAAACTTTATGCCTCCGGAGAGCGCGAACTACAAAACGCTCTTAGGGTGGTCGAAGAATATACGCGGGCAATTGGTATGGAGTTCGGGTTGGACAAATGTGCAATCGTCCACCTCAAGAGAGGACGATGCGGGGGAATTCCCTGAAGATGCGCAGCTCGCAGACGGAAGCATCCTAAGACATCTGGATGCCGGAGAGACCTATACATATCTGGGTGTGCAACAAAGGCACATCCAGGATGTATCACAAATAAAAAGATTCTCTCCGCGGCAAGTACAGACACCGCCTCCGAAAGATTTGGTCTTCCGAACTTTCGGGGAAGAACAAGGTGTCTGCAACTAATATGCTTGCCGTTCCGATTCTGCTCTACTCCTTCGGAGTAGTAAAGTGGAGGGTAGATGAGCTGCGCCAATTAGATAGGGATACCCGCAAGATGATGAATATTCACAGAAGTATTCATCCTAGATCGTCCGTTCCTCGTGTGTACCTCCCACGTCAACGGGGGGCCGAGGACTCTTGAGCTTGGAGTGTACGCATGGCAGAGTAGTACTGAGTATGGCATGTAACATACTCAGGAGCTCAGATGCCCTCTTACGGTTCGTAAAACATCACGAAACTGTAGGAGTGCGAGCAGGATTGTTCAAGGCAGCAAAAAGAGCCGCAGATGAACTCGGTCTCGCATTTGACATCAGGCGAGGAGGCCGGCGAGGTGCTGATGTTGAGTCAGTCACCGAACTTCAGCCAAACCGTCTGAAAGCCCGAATCAGAGCTGCCGAACAGGAAAAACTGTTTCGGCAGCACGTCGATAAACCCCAGCATGGTGTCTTCTATAAGAACATAGAAACACTGGGTTTATCGACCAGGCTGACCTTCGCCTTTCTAAGGTCAGCAGGGCTTAAGTCGGAGACCGAGGGATTCATTATGGCCTGTCAAGATGGTGTTATCAACACCTTGGTCTACCGTAGCCGCGTGTGGCGTGTAGAGGTTCCTGATATCAACTGCAGGACCTGCCATCAGGCGCCGGAATCGCTCATGCACTTACTATCTGCATGCCCTATATATGCGATTTCGGCCTACATCCACCGACATAACGCGGCTTTACGAGTGTTATACTACCATCTAAGGCACTCGTACGGGGTAGACCAGACACCAGTGCTGCCTTACGTCCCCGGAGATATTGAGTCCGTTGTCGAGAACGAGAAATGCCGGATTTACTGGAACTACTCGTTCCCGACTGTCAGGCTAATCCAAGCCAACAAGCCTGACATAGTCCTCCTCGACCATCAACTCAAGGTGATGTATGTCATCGAGTTCTCGGCACCTGCGGAGAAAAACATCACCTTGAAGGAGGAGGAGAAACGGACCAAATATCGCGATCTCCGGTACGAGCTCCAAGTGCTGTACCCAGGCTACTCGGTCAAAATGGTCGTCCTTATTATCGGTGTACTCGGAGGGATAAAGCCTACGCTGCTCTCTGAACTGAAGATCATACCGGCCTGCCAAAAATCAGCCGAGTGGCTGGCAGGCCAAATGCAGAAGGCGGTCATTCTGGGTTCTCTCCGTCTGCTTAGGGCACATGATTCTGGTATCTACAGTCACTAACCCTGCGGGATGTGGGTAGTGGCTGTAGTTGATGCGCCGGCGCGACTCCCGTGAGGCGTCGGAGGCCACGGGAGGACTGACCGGCATCGGGAAACCGGAAAAAAAAAAAAAAAAAAAAAAAAAAAAAAAAAAAAAGAACTGCCAGCCGCAGTCCCACCGCGGGAAATATTAGCTGATGGGGAACATCCTTTAGAGTTCACCGATGTAGACTTAAGGACGAGGGTTAGCCTTAACACCAGGGCTAACCTAAAGCCACAAGACCTAGCTAGAATGGACGAGGTCATCGATGAGGAAATTCCGGAAGATGCCGACATCTGGCAAATCAACAGTGCCGTGTACAACGCCGCGAAGCAACTCGTCCCCCGTGAGAGGTCAACCAATCACGGGGTCGAGAAAGCCAAGCGGCGTGTACAGAATATCGAGGGCAAGATACAGTCGGCCAGACAACACGCTTCTCGGATCCAGAGTGTGGTGGAATATAAGACAACTGGTAGAGTTTTTACTCCCAGAATCCGGCGCATAGCAGCCGGATTAAGTCGTCAACACCATACTCTAAATCTGACAGTGATGCTTACCATCAAGCAGCACTGTCTAGATAGGATCCGAGCGCTCATGGCGATAAAGAAAACATTGAAGAGGCGGGTGAGGAGTATGGAACAAAACAATTTGTTCCGTACGAATCCTTCCCGCCTATTTCAAGAGCCACAGCGTGTTGTAGATAATCCGCCGACTGTAGAAGATGTCGACACCTTCTGGAAGGGAATCTACGAAACGACGCGGCCATTCAATAGCGACACTCCAGCAATTGCACACTTCGAGGCTCTGTGCCACAGACATCTTGAAGAGCCAGAAGAAGTGTGCCCGGCAATCAGTACGGAGGAAGTCCAACAAGGGCTTGTTGGTACCAAGAACTTCGCTGCCCCGGGCCCAGACGCATTAACAACTGGTGGTGGAAGAAATTTCCTTCCACTCACCGCCGTCTGGCGCGAGTTTTCAACTCATGGTTGAACGAGGGGCAGCAGATTCCGGACTGGTTCGTCGAGGGACGTACTGTGCTAATCCCCAAAAAGGGGGATCTTTCCGACCCGAGGAATTATAGGCCGATCACTTGCCTTAACTCCTGCTACAAGATATTTACACGTATCTTGTATGCTAGGACGCTGAGGTCTGTTGATCCGGTCTTCCAGCAGATACACGAACAGCGTGGTGCCAAGAAGGGCATGGCAGGTTGCAAGGACAGCCTGCTGATAGACCGCTGTATTACACAGGATTCTGTGCAATACAAGCGGAATCTATCGATGGCCTGGATTGATTACCGCAAGGCATTTGATACAACATCGCATGATTTACGTATTTGATGTTAAATACTTCGTTTTTAAAAAGCAAATAATTCGAAAAACAACCAACTTTATTATTACTATTTAAATTTATAAGTAACGTATGGTTCAAACAATGAGCGAAATCTGCCTTGGTAATCGCAGTCACATATATTTATAAACTATGCTTTGCAATGTCAGCAGAAGCTGTAATCGTAAAAATGATATCAACTTAGCATTCATAATTCGTCCATCCCTAAGATGAAAACAAAGGGGTAGGTTTGTTTTCTTGTTTGATATCATTTTTCGAATTATGGGTTACAAATAACTGGGTAATCTTATCTTTATTTTTTGATAAGTACCTGTATAATATATATATAATATTATGATAATAATTAAAGTTATACAAATATAAAGTAAGATATCATTAGTTCCAAGCTTTTGAATTTCTTCTAAGTCCTGAAGGTGAGTGGTTTCGGCAACGCGATAAATATCGTCTAATTTATCGGTATGTACTTCCTGTAGTACCATGGGTAACTCGTTGTGTGATAACATTTTTTTTGTTCTAATAGGTAGGAGTTCGATGGGTTTTCCTTGGATGGAAATGGCATTATTTTCGAAGTTGTAATTATTTATGTGAATCGAACAGCTTTGTGGTAGGTAGATTAGGTGTGGTTCGCTTATTTCAGCAAATTCACTTTCGGGGCATAATTTCTGCACCTTTGTTTTGTTTGCAGGTATTATTATAATGTGGGCGTCGTCCACTGGTTCGACTATGGTGGATGTGATTTTATGCACCTGGATAGTGGGGCAGTTATTAAGTTGATTTCCCCTAAGTACATGTGGGATACAATCATCCTGGAAAGGTGGTTGTTGTACAAAGTACACGCACAGGTCTTCAACCATCGGGCATGGATCTCTGGAGTAGTAATGGTTTGTCGAGTTCATCAGGATGTATGGTTTTGGGAGTACAATGATTTTATTGTTAACGGGGATCGGGAATAAGTGATAATAATCATATAGATTCTCGTCCGTTATAGGTATGTGGAAGATGAAACATAATTTGTCTAGTGTGTAATGAATTTCTACTTTTATAATTTCTAAATAAGACTGTTCGAACTTAAATGTAGGTAATCCATTTTTATAGATTTCCTGTATAATATTTTTCGTTTGTTTTATTTCATTTAGAGGCAATAGGTTATTATGTATTATCCCTAGTCTGGCGAATAATATTGAGTTTTCGAGTGTATCTAATATTTCAATTATATTCTGGCAATAATTATCATTACGTCTAGATAATTTTGAATATTTAGGAACAGTGTATATTTATTCAAATTGCTTTCCAATGTTCTCATCTTTTTTGTTGATTACGACCTGATTACTTATTACCGTGTTTAGGGTCTCTTTACTCTCATTCATAAAACTTTTTATTATTGTAATATAGTTTTCAAGATCATGGTGTAACTTTTTTTGATTTTTATCTAAGGTGTTAATTGCATTGTCGTATCTTTCCGCGTCGTCTGAGTCTAATAAACCAAAGGCCCATTTGGAGCCTTTTCCTACAATATTAAGTAGTCCTCGTTTTGTACGTAAGTTGAAAGAGGGTTTTATTTGATTTAACTTTCTTTGGGCCTTGTCTCTCAAATAGTTTAAGTGATTATGAATTTCGTTTATTGAGGGATATAGTTCATCCTTTTTGTCGATCATTGGTACTATCGATCTTTCGTTTGTTTCGATAGCTCTCAGAGGGTCGATAAAAAGATTTAAATCAATATATTTTATAAAAGAGTGTTTATGATTCGTTACCTTGGCTTTACTGATTAAGAAGGGCAGTAGGGGTTAGTTAATGATGTCAATTTAATTTGTAGATGTACTGGCATCATTTGCAGAGTGAATACTAGTATTTTCCGCATCTGAAACAGATAATGTTTCTTTAGATCTTAGTCGTATTGGTTTAATTTCTTGTTTATGATATATACGATTATCTTTGGTTTTTATTTTATTATCTAAGTCTTTATCAATTATTATTTTTTTGTATTTTGGGGCTATTTTTCTACGTATATTTTGAAGTAAGAAAGCTTCAGTTTCTGGTTTAAATACAGGGAATTCGGTTCTGTCTTGATTTTGTCTGGTTAAGTCTTTTACCTTGTTATTTTGTTTATTTATAAACTCGTTCATAACTTTCATATTTCTTTGTTGGTTTTCAATATAGTCTGACATTATTTTATTTTCCGAGAGGTTGAAAGGCGTGTCGAACTCTAAGTTTGCTTTTATGATTTGAAAAGGTGTGTAGCGTGTAGAGGAATGTATGGTATTATTATATGTTAATATTGCAAGGGTCATTAATTGTTTTATATTTTGTCTTGGGCTTTCTAGTTCTAAAGCTCGTAATTCTTCTATGAGTGTGGAGTGTAGTCTTTCAATTGGGGCATTACTATTTGGATGTCGGATTGTGACGTGATGTAATACTATGTTATGTTTTTTGCAAAACTCTGAAAATAGGTTATTTTTGAATTCGGTCCCTGGATCACAGGTTAGTTTTTTGGGAATACCGTAATGTGAAAAGAATATCATTAATTGATCTAAGATATCAGTTGTTACAAGATGAATAGGGTATGCTTGTGCAAACTTCGAGAAAGAGTCAATTACCATTAGGAACTTTTGTCCGTTTATTGAGAAAGTGTCAATATAAATATGTTCGAACGGGTGTTCGCCTATTGGGGTCGGTTTTAATTCAAATTTAGGGGGTCGTCTTTCGTACTTAACTGATTGACAAGTTATACAATTATTTATATAATTCGTTATGTGGTTAGTCATTTGGGGCCAATAATAAGTTCTTGTTAGCGCTGTTTTTGTTTCGGTTATACCTCTGTGTGTCGTTTTTGTCTCATGGTGATTTTGGATGGTTTCCAATTGTTCGTCTTTGTCAACTATTTCTTTAACTATTTTGTTTGTTTGAATAAGTTTGTATGCTTTATCGTTAAAGTATTTTTGTAAATTGATTATGACATTGTGTACAAAATTTGATTGTATTAGTAGGCCATAAGTTTTATTTGGTTTAATATAAT
The DNA here is from genome assembly GCA_029963845.1 of Rhamnusium bicolor. Classification (NCBI taxonomy): domain Eukaryota; kingdom Metazoa; phylum Arthropoda; class Insecta; order Coleoptera; family Cerambycidae; genus Rhamnusium; species Rhamnusium bicolor. The sequence continues at coordinate 6,532 of JANEYF010005134.1, forward strand.
TTTTAAACGTTTCTACTAGATGTTCTTCGAAATTTTGAATGGGCAATGTCACTTTTATTCGATCTTTAACATTAAAAGGTTTTTCAAGCTTAATTTTTGGTTTTATTAAGTCTCTTGTTACGTTTAGTATGATCTGGTTCCTAAATCCATTTATCGGTTGTTCGGTTATGGGTATATTTAGTGTGGGGTTCGATTGGGAGGAATGTACTGTTTCATTTGAAGGGTTTTTCTGTTTTATTATGACGTCTGAAATTATGTTTATTTTTTTGTTTGTTGTCTCTGGATTTGTGTCTAATTGTTCAATAGGTGAATTTTCTAACGTTACTAAATCGTCCAAAGTTATGTCGGGAAAATCATCGGTTATTCTGTTTTCGCTAGCGTCCGCGTTACCTATCATTGATTGTGTTTCGATCGGGTGTATTTCTATACGCGATAGGGCGTCTGCAACTTTATTTTCGCTGCCTTTTTTATACATAATTTCGTAATCATATTCCATGAGTTTTAAGCGCCAGCGCATTAATCTAGAGTTAGGTTCTTTAAGGTTATTTACCCATTGGAGTGGTTTATGGTCCGTGATGATGGTGAACTTACGTCCGAATAGATACGGACGGAAGTATTTTGTAAAATTTACAATACTTAGTAGGTCCTTCTCTATGGTGCTATAATTTTGTTCGGCGTCATTAAGCGTGCGACTTGCGTAAGCAATTGGTCTATCTTTTTCTATCGGGCCCTGGGATAAAACGGCTCCTATGGCGTAGTTTGAAGCGTCACTAGTTAAAATAAAGGGCTTTTCGAAGTCCGGGTATTGTAACAGGGGTTCATTGGTCAGAATTGTCTTACAAAGTTCGAATGCATTTCTAAACTCATTGTCATGTATTATTTTAGTACCTTTCTTTAAACACTTCGTTAGCGGCTTTGTAATTTTTGCGAAGTCTTTTATAAACTTGCGGTAAAATCCTAATAGTCCTAAAAAAGATTTTATTTCTTTTGCTGTGTTTGGCAATGGGAATTTTGAAATGGCTTTTATTTTATTCGGATTAGGCCTAATTCCTTCCGGCGTAATTACGTGCCCTAAAAACTCGACATTTTGTCTTAAAAACTCTGACTTGTCTAGTTGGATTTTTAATTTCGCGTCTCTTAGTTTTTGAAAAACTTGTTTTAGATTTGATATGTGTTCTTGAAGGCTGGTTGAAAAGATAATAATATCATCCATATAGACTAGGCATATGCGGTTTTGTAAATCTTTTAATACGTGGTCCATGACCCTTTGGAAAGTGGCTGGGGCGTTTTTTAGCCCAAATGACATACGAAGGTACTCGTAGTGCCCGTGCTCTACGTTGAATGCGGTTTTTTGTACGGACTGAGGGTCCATTTCTATTTGATGGAAACCGCTCGCTAAGTCTAATGTGGTAAAGTAATTACACTTCCCGAGTTTGTCTAGGATGTCTTCGATGTTAGGTATCGGGTAGCGATCGTCAATAGTCTTGTCGTTTATCTTCCTATAATCTACAACTATACGCCATTTTTTCTTGCCGGAGGCGTCCGCTTTTTTTGATACAATCCATATCGGACTTGACCAGGGGGATTGACTATGTCTAATTACTCCGTCATTAAGCATTTTATTTGTCTATTTACTTCTTCTTTGTGACAAAAAGGGAACCTATAGGTTTTAGTGTGAATCGGTAATTCGTCCGTCGTTTTTATTTGGTGTTTTACTGTATTTGTAAATGTTAGTTTAGAGTCGTCATTATGAAAAATGTCGGGGAAGTTTGAAATTAATTTTAAAATGGCATTTTTCTCTTCTTCATTCATGTGGTCTATTCTGATATTATTTAACATGTCTGTATTCTTTGTATTTGTCTGATAATTGGGCATAAAGTTTTCAATGTGGTAAAAGTCAAATTGGTCACCTTGTAGCTGTTGGGCTTTAAAAGGTCGGTTAAATTCTAGACATATAGTTTTGTCTGTAACATTTTGTATTTCGAATCTAGCATGGTAATTTTCTGCAACCGTAAGGGTTTCAGGGATATAAAATCCATTAATATTAGTTTCGGGTATTAGTATTTCTCCATAAGGTATATTTACTGGGAATGGTCGTTCTAGGCATTCGCGAGGTGGAATTTCTATTTTATATTTGTTTTGTGAATTTTGATCTCTGTAATGAAATGGTATTTGTACTGTATCGTTAAATAGTACCTGGTTTGTAAAATCCATTGTTAACTTGAGATTTCGTAACTCGTCTAGTCCAATGATGCCGTCAAAATAGTCAGAAAATGGGAACAAAGTGAATTCTATGTTACCTTTAGTTTGAAATTCCTCAAATGCAGGAATTAATGCTTTGCATATAACTTCGCGATTTCCCATTGGTGTTTTTAATACCGAAGGGGCTTTGTATATGTATTCTGGGAAATATAGTTCGGCAATACTAGGTCTTAACATTGAGACATTACAACCTGTATCTATTAGTAATTTTATATTGGGTTTATTTATTTGAATATACGGCAACGCGTTTACATATGCGTTAAGGGCTATATCTGGTCCTCTGTATTCGAAGTACTGTGAAAATTTTCATCGTCATTATTTATCTGTTCGCTGTCCGGATTTTGCATAAAATTTAAGAAATTGTCCGTGTATAATTCTGGATACATGTCTGGAGGGTACTCATTAAATCGTTCTTTCATTTCGTCATTAAAATAGAAAGGATCTTCTGAGGAAATATTATTTAATTCTTCAGCTATATATTTGGGGGTTGGTTTAGGTTGAAACCACGGAAATTTACTTTGAATTTGTTGTGCATTCAAAGGTCTTTGTTGGGAGAAGTTATTTTGTTGTCTTTGTGTAGAAGATTGTCGGCTTTGTGTGGACATTGGTGTTGGTTGGTATTGTCTAAATTGATTTTGTCTGAATACATTACTGTTATTTGTGTTTTGTCTAAATGTTTGCGAGTTTGTTGGGAAATGTTGGGGAATAAATCTCGGCTGAATATTTATCGGTTGGCTGGGAAATACAGGTTTCTGATAATTATTTTGGAAATTTCCAATTGGCATTTTATAATTTTGATTTTGTAAATTTGGAAAATTTGGTTTTAAAAATTGTGAATTTACTTGTTTTTTCTGCATACGACTTCTAAATTCTAAATCAGCTTCTTCTTCTCTGACATAGCCTATGGCTTGTTCAATGCTATTTGGGTTTTTACATTTAACAATTATTTGTGTATTTCCGGATAAATTATTAATGTACGTTTTTAAAGCAATTTTTTCATAGTATTCGATTTTTATTCTTTTGGTCTCAATATTCTCACCAATTTCGTTTAATTTTGCAACTAGTAGACTTCTAAGAGTCTGTAACCTTAAGCCAAATTCTATTAGATTTTCATTTTTATTCAGGGTGGTGGACATAAGGTCATTAAGTAGGGTGTCCTCGCTACGTCCGTCTGAGAAAGTTTGCGTCAGTATTTGTTTAATCAAGGGCCAGGTGTTTAATTCATGTCTGGGGCCAATAATTTCTGAAGCGTGCCCTCTGAGGCGTGAAACTATCGTATTTACTACACATTTATTAATTGGGTTATTAAGCTCTCTTAAATTTTGAAATGTGGACACTAGGTCCTCACAAGCTCTTATGAATGGTGTTAAGAGATGTTTATCTCCATTAAAAAGAGGAATATTGTCTGAGTAAATTCTGTATAAAGATGAGTCCATTTTTTTTTTTTTTTTTATGCAAGTATGAACAAAAATACCTATATGTTACGAAGGGTAATGGAATCTGACCACTTACCTACAAATATAAGCAAATCTTATATTTGTCACTAAATGCCTGTTCTTATGATGAGTGTTGGAATCTGACCACACACTAACAATTGTAGAAAGTCTAAGCTAGAATTATTGATGTGCTAGTATGAATAAAATACCTATATGTTACGAAGGGTAATGGAATCTGACCACTTACCTACAAATATAAGCAAATCTTATATTTGTCACTAAAAATATCTGTTCTTAGGATGAGTGCTGGAATCTGACCACACACTAACAATTGTAGAAAGTCTATCAATTGCCACTAAGCTAAAGTTGTTTTTATTCCTGTCGTTATGATGGATACTGGAATCTGACCACGTATCAATTATTATAAGCAAGTCTTATAATAATCACTAGACTATGAGAACGTATTAGTTGAATTACAAAAATTGAAGAAAAAAAAATTTTCTTCAAACAAATATTTTAAACTGAATAGTATTTTTTTTCAGTCGAAAACAAATGAAAAATATGTTTCTCTTAAAATTACGTGTATCTAGATTGATACTCTACAGGATAATTATTTTTGTTAAATAAAACCTTGTAGTTGTTCACAATGAACGGCCTAATAGCTACTTTTTTCCGGAGAGAATCTAAAATGATTTTTAGAAACTTGGAAAGAAACAGAAGGATTAAACTCGACTTACCTCGATGGTTTGCATTGTCTGTCCGTCTGGAGATTCGTCACTGCTGGGCTGGACCTCGAACTTTCACTTTTCTAAACTTTTGAGCAATAAAGAATTGAGATTCACGATATTTTTCCATAAAATACCTTTGCTCATCCTACCGACTGCGCCATTTACGTATTTGATGTTAAATACTTCGTTTTTAAAAAGCAAATAATTCGAAAAACAACCAACTTTATTATTAGTATTTAAATTTATAAGTAACGTATGGTTCAAACAATGAGCGAAATCTGCCTTGGTAATCGCAGTCATATATATTTATAAACTATGCTTTGCAATGTCAGCAGAAGCTGTAATCGTAAAAATGATATCAACTTAGCATTCATAATTCATGAGCTATTGTTGTACTTGCTCGAATGTCTTGCGGTACCAGCACCACTAGTGAGATGCATAGAACAGCTGCTGCCGCTCTGGAAGACCCGCTTCACCATCACATCAGGTGCACAGCGGGCCACGACAGGGCAGGTGGCATTTAGGAGAGGAGTTTTCCAGGGTGACTCCCTGAGTCTTCTCCTCTTCTGCATCTCACTGCTGCCGTTGTCTGTTGGGCTCCGCCAAACCCGCGGATATCAATGTGGGCCACCCAGCGACCGGAGGCATAAGGTCACCCATCTATTTTATATGGATGATCTTAAACTTTATGCCTCCGGAGAGCGCGAACTACAAAACGCTCTTAGGGTGGTCGAAGAATATACGCGGGCAATTGGTATGGAGTTCGGGTTGGACAAATGTGAAGTCGTCCACCTCAAGAGAGGACGATGCGGGGAATTCCCTGAACATGCGCAGCTCGCAGACGGAAGCATCCTAAGACATCTGGATGCCGGAGAGACCTATACATACCTGGGTGTGCAACAAAGGCACATCCAGGATGTAACACAAATAAAGGAATCTCTCCGCGGCAAGTACAGACACCGCCTCCGAAAGATTTGGTCTTCCGAACTTTCGGGGAAGAACAAGGTGTCTGCAACTAATATGCTTGCCGTTCCGATTCTGCTCTACTCCTTCGGAGTAGTAAAGTGGAGGGTAGATGAGCTGCGTCAATTAGACAGAGATACCCGCAAGATGATGAATATTCACAGAAGTATTCATCCTAGATCGTCCGTTCCTCGTGTGTACCTCCCACGTCAACGAGGGGGCCGAGGACTCTTGAGCCTGGAGTGTACGCATGGCAGAGTAGTTCTGAGTATGGCATGTAACATACTCAGGAGCTCAGATCCCCTCTTGCGGTTCGTAAAACATCACGAAACTGTAGGAGTGGGAGCAGGATTGTTCAAGGCAGCAAAAAGAGCCGCAGATGAACTCGGTCTCGCATTTGACATCGGGCGAGGAGGCCGGCGAGGTGCTGACGTTGAGTTAGTCACCGAACTTCAGCCAAACCGTCTGAAAGCCCGAATCAGAGCTGCCGAACAGGAAAATCTGTTTCGGCAGCACGTCGATAAACCCCAGCATGGTGTCTTCTATAAGAACATGGAAACACTGGGTTTATCGACCAGGCTGACCTTCGCCTTTCTAAGGTCAGCAGGGCTTAAGTCGGAGACCGAGGGATTCATTATGGCCTGTCAAGATGGTGTTATCAACATCTTGGTCTACCGCAGCCGGGTGTGGCGTGTAGAGGTTCCTGATGTCAACTGCAGGACCTGCCATCAGGCGCCGGAATCGCTCATGCACTTACTATCTGCATGCCCTATATATGCGATTTCGACCTACATCCACCGGCATAACGCAGCGTTACGAGTGCTATACTACCATCTAAGGCACTCGTACGGGGTAGACCAGACACCAGTGCTGCCTTACGTCCCCGGAGATATTGAGTCCGTTGTCGAGAACGAGAAATGCCGAATTTACTGGAACTACTCGTTCCCGACTGTCAGGCTAATCCAAGCCAACAAGCCTGACATAGTCCTCCTCGACCATCAACTCAAGGTGATGTATGTCATCGAGTTCTCGGCACCTGCGGAGAAAAACATCACCTTGAAGGAGGAGGAGAAACGGACCAAATATCGCGATCTCCGGTACGAGCTCCAAGTGTTGTACCCAGGCTACTCGGTCAAAATGGTCGTCCTTATTATCGGTGTACTCGGAGGGATAAAGCCTACGCTGCTGTCGGAACTGAAGATCATACCAGCCTGCCAAAAATCAGCCGAGTGGCTGGCAGGCCAAATGCAGAAGGCGGTCATTCTTGGCTCTCTCCGTCTACTTAGGGCACACGATTCTGGTATCTACAGTCACTAACCCTGCGGGATGTGGGGAGTGGCTGTAGTTGATGCGTCGGCGCGACTCCCGTGAGGCGTCGGAGGTCACGGGAGGACTGACCGGCATCGGGAAACCGAAAAAAAAAAAAAAATGTTGTACTTGCTCAAATGTCTTGCAGTACCAGCACCACTAGTGAGATGCATAGAGGCACCCTGGGTGTGCAACAAAGGCACATCCAAGATGTAATACAAATAAAGGATTCTCTCCGCGGCAAGTACAGACACCGCCTCCGAAAGATTTGGTCTTCCGAACTTTCGGGGAAGAACAAGGTGTCTGCTACTAATATGCTTGCCGTTCCGATTCTGCTCTACTCCTTTGGAGTAGTAAAGTGGAGGGTAGATGAACTGCGCCAATTAGACAGAGATACCCGCAAGATGATGAATATTCACAGAAGTATTCATCCTAGATCGTCCGTTCCTCGTGTGTACCTCCCACGTCAACGGGGGGGCCGAGGACTCTTGAACCTGGAGTGTACGCATGGCAGAGTAGTACTGAGTATGGCATGTAACATACTCAGGAGCTCAGATCCCCTCTTGCGGTTCGTAAAACATCACAAAACTGTAGGAGTGGGAGCAGGATTGTGCAAGGCAGCAAAAAGAGCCGCAGATGAACTCGGTCTCGCATTTGACATCAGGCGAGGAGGCCGGCGAGGTGCTGATGTTGCGTCAGTCACCGAACTTCAGCCAAGTCGTCTGAGAGCCCGAATTAGAGCTGCCGAACAGGAAAATCTGTTTCGGCAGCACGTCGATAAACCCCAGCATGGTGTCTTCTATAAGAACATAGAGACGCTGGGTTTATCGACCAGGCTGACATTCGCCTTTCTAAGGTCAGCCGGGCTTAAGTCAGAGACCGAGGGATTCATTATGGCCTGCCAAGATGGTGTTATCAACACCTTGGTCTACCGTAGCCGCGTGTGGCGTGTAGAGGTTCCTGATATCAACTGCAGGACCTGCCATTGTCTACGGCTATGAGCTCCGGGTGAATCTTTTTTATTACCAAAAAGCCCCTGGCGAGGTTGCGCTTCAAATTTTTATGTTTGATAATTTGTAAAAAGTGAGTTGGGCGCCAGAAACGCCGCCTCAGAGCTTTCTGCAATATTTTTCCCAAAGCCCAAGTCGTTAACTTTCGGGGATCGGCTATTGCTCAGGGTCGATTTTTGTTTGGTTATTCCGAGCTTCGCTCGAGAATGAGACTCTTGGTGTTGCGATGGCGTTACCTATGTGGCTCTAACCGCTTATGGCTAGGCCCCTGGTGCGAATCCCACGACGAAGGTAGGTCCCTTGGTGGAAGTTCGAGGTAAGAGTGGAGGACGTAGAAATGTTCGTTGAAAGATGCACTAACGTGTTTAGTTTATATATGTGGGTCCGAGTGGCTAAGGATGGGAAAAGGTATTAAAACACACCAAGTTTATTTCCTCCCAAGATGGAGGGATAGCATAATCGAATTCTTTTTATTAGTTTATGTCTGTAAGAGATATGGGGCGAGCCACTCGGGTAAACCACGTTTGAGAGGTTACACAATGTACAAATGTATTAAAAGTTCACTTTTTAAAAAATGTTTATGTAAGGCAGGTCACTTGTGAGAATTTTACTTTAAAATTCAAAGTTAAAAGTTTCTGTAAAAGTTCACTTGAAAGAATTTACTATAAGATTTTCTAATCTGTGCAAAATATTTTTTGACAAAATGTCCACTTAAAACAAATTAAACTTTTCGTTTAAAAATTTGTCAAAATGTAAAATGTGGTAATGTTGACTATGTGAAAAATGGCTGCAAGGAAATTTGAACAAGTTAAATTATATAACTGACAAATTTTTAGACGTAAGTATGGATTACTGAAAAGTTACTCGTTACTGAAGTTACTGAAAGAAATGACTGAAAAAAAATTTTACTTTCCTGAAAAATTTTTTTTTTTTTTTAAATTAAACAATGCCTTGAATAATTATTTTATATTAACAAGTTTGTAAAAGGTTTATAAAATGAACAATATCTGAAAAAAATAAATCTGCCTGCCTAAGTATTGATGTACCTAGCTGGAAAAATAAGTTTATACAGTTTGTTTGAGCACTGAAATCTTTCAGAGCGAAGATACTCAGCAAAGTCCTGGAAAGTCTCTGGAAACGTTGATGCTAGTTTCCCTGTCAGTGAATATGTTTCTTACCCCTCCAGCGTCGGAAGGTCTTGTAGGAACTTGGTTATTAGCGAAATTATGTTTAATAGTTATTATTCCCGTCGCGGTAGAATTTCTTTTACTTTTTCGCAACGAAAACACAGGCAACTTTGAAACTTTTGAACGTATTTCGAGGTTTACGTCGTTTCGCGGTCGTCCGAATGTGTAGTGAAATCTCGCACTTGAGAAATCTTGTAGAATTAGCGTTGGCTGGCTGTGTGGGACGAGATAGTAATGCCAAAAGAATTGAAAAATTCTGATTGGTTAAAGTTGCGGTGGTATAAAGGTTTGGACCTGAATACAGTGTGATGATTGGTCGAAGTGAGTTCGTAGCTTTGTATGTGTTTTAGCCAGACTACTTGGTATAAATTAAAAATCGGTGATTACGGCTGGGGTTTCGCTCTGGGGAACGCCTTACTGTGGATTCCTCCAGAGAGTAGTTGTTTGGAGCCGTAAGTTCAAGACTTCTCAGCCTATGTGATTGCAAATCGACCGCCTCAGGTAAATTATGATGGGGGCGCTCGGGGAGCGCAGTGTTGGGACCCGAGACGGCGTATTCCTGGGTTCCACTGACGGTGAAGCCATACAGTGGTGGAAATTCATCTAATGAGCCTTGGTGGCTAAACTGTACATCGTGTGCAGGTACGGTGCTAGTGGTGGGAGGAGCAGTGATTGTGGTAGTGAGGCTACCAGCTTCAGAAGCTGAGACAGGCCTCGGGTGCTCCATTACTTCTTTCTTCTCTTCTTTCTTATAAATGTCTGAGTGGCAAGATTTATAGAAGCTCGGGAGAGCGCTAATACTCCCCGAGGTGAGATGAAGGTTAGTAAAAATAGAGGCCAAGGCGCTAATACCTTGGCTGTTAGTAAGAGATCTTCTGTAGGTCCTGTACAGGGCGCTAATACCCTGATAACTTATGTGAGAAGTCGTTTCTGTCATAAACTTAATATTACACTTAATATTAATAGAGTGTCTGTGCCTGCACTAGGTGAAAATGGTGAAAATATGCTCTGGTGGTGCGTGCACACTTGTTTAAAGCTATACACTATAGTCTGAGTTGTTTCACTGACTTTATATGAGCAAAGTTACTAGCTATGTTTACACAAAATATTAAAATTTTATCAAAATTTTTTCAAGTCGACGCCGGGCGTCGCGCCTGTGTGGCGTAGAATGTCTTTGCACTAGATTTAAGTTAGGCAGGTTAGATCCAAGCAAGTCGCGCAGCGACCCGACTTGGTGTGAAAATTCGAAAGTGCACTAAAAAATGTTCAGCTTCCGTCGCGGAGCGGCGGAGCTTAATGTCTTTGGGCAAGCTGTAAAAAGTTCTAAAGAGCACTGAAAACTAAGTTAGGCTGGTGGAGAGCAAGCAGATCGCACGGCGATCCGACTTGGCTAGAGTTTTGGAAAGTGCACTAAAATTGATGATCAGCAGCCGTCGCGTTGCGGCGGAGCTTATTGTCTTTGATATATATATATAACAGTTATAAAAGATGCTAGTAGCTAAGTTAGGATGACAGAGGGCAAGCAAGTCGCACAGCGACCCGACTTGTCTTAGGTTTTAGAAAGTACACTAAAAGAGATAATGTCTTTGGCAAAGTCTGACTGTTACAAAGCAATACACACTGTAAACGTGCGCTCACCTGGTTGTCCTGTGTCCGGCGTCGGCCTCGAGTCGTTGGGAACGGCTGCACTGGGGAAGCGAGCGGCACAGAAGCTAAAGGAAACACCACATTCACTTTTAACAGTATATTGCACACACAGTAATAAACGATACACAAAGTAGGTACAGAGCAGTAGATACAAACAGTGGAAGCCGTGTCCAGCGTGCTTGCAGTAAAATGTAGCAAAAGGTATTATTAAAATAATTCCTAGGAGGAACGTAGAAAAAGCTTGAGAGTAATTAATGCACTTATCTTCTTGGTAAAAATCAGTCTGGGACGCATACGGCGCCTGAGACATCAAAATAAAGCAAAAGTTAGAAAAACGCAAAACGTGACCCTGCTGGGACCGATGCCAAACATGCAAGAAGCAAAAAATGTTGTAAAAGTTGAAATAATAGCAAAGTTTCAAAAAAATGCAAACGTGGTACTCGCGCAATGAGTGCCAGATTGGCAAGAAGCGTGTGGTGTGTTAAAATTTGTATTTATATGAAATGGGAGGCACGGCTACACCTTTCTCTGATGCGCCAGCCAATCAGAAAATAGCTGGTTTATATATAACCGGCGACATCCCCGGGGTGAGAAGTCACGAATCCGGGAGCAAAGTTGCAGTTAGTTTAGAAAAGAATTCGAAATGTACAAAATTTTGCTGTGTGAAATTTTGGGTGCGTAGTTACTGCAAGCGACTGGATTTGTGGCTAAGTGAAGTGATTGTATGGTAATACAAGAGCAGAATTCATTCATGTGTTGAATGGAGCATTATAGTGGTTTTAATATATGTTAGAATCTCTTAGTGAGATTTGACTTAAAATATTTTAACCTTAAGTAATGTATTTCACTTAAGATATCGGAAATATCGTACGTGCTGAAGGCCTGGAATGCATAAGGCATTTTACTTAAAATGCGCATTAACAATAATGGCAAAGTCTTTGTGAGTTTGGCGTTACATAATCGCGGAGGCTTCAGATGGTTTCGCCTTGCTTGAGAAGGCTTGGCTGCTGCGTTGCCCTGTAGGAGGAGATGCGTCTCCGTCCTGGCGGAATTGTTGGCCCCTGCTTGAGCCATGAGGCAGGGAGTGGCCCATCTCACGGCGGGACATGGTGCGTTGCGGCTTGTGGTGAAATAGTGTGCGGCTGGTGAGGCGCATCGAGCGCGGAACAGCGCCAGATATGGAAGAATTTGAGTACGCTTGTGGCACTAATGCAAAGGTTTATGATGTGGCTGATGAGCGCATCGAGCGCGGAACAGCATCAGATGTGGAGATTCTATTGGTGCTTGGGGCTGGCGATGCGCTTTGTGCGCGGAACAGCCCAAGTGTGATGGAATGGTCTACGAAATGATGCAGTTTGTGGTGCACCGGGCTGTGTGGCCGGTGGGGACATGGTGGGTGATAAGGCGCATCGAGCGCGAAACAGCACAATGATGTGGGGTGCTGTGAAATAACGCAGCTGGTGGTGGCACCGGGCTATGTGGCCGGTGCGGAACCTTGAGGCTGCCGTCGTTGGCGCGTATGATTTGGATGTGCTGGTGATTGCCCCGGGCTGTGTGGCCGGGGTGATTCGTGGCGTGCGAATCGGTTTGGGTGCATGTGTCGAATGCACGGTGGGGTGGATGACCTTGGCCTCCCGGCCAGAGAGATTGGGCAGATGTTGATGGGTGGCGGCTCCGATGGAGCAGCGCTGCAGCAGACAGGTCCCTGTGTCTTGGTGGAGCGGAGGCTTGGCCCTGATGTGTTTAGGGCCAGAGGCCAGGGATAGTTTGAGGGCCCTGGATCGGCCTGGGGTCCTCGTGGTCTTCGTCGTCGGGCAAGTCTTCTATCGTGACTTGGTTTATGCGACCAGTGGCGGGTCGTACAGGGGCAATAGGTGGCTTATCTTCCTCGGCCTCGGACTCTGTGTCCATGTTTGGCCTAGGAATCGGTCTCAATCTTATATCATCATCTTCGGGCGCTTCTATGTGGACTGGTTCAGGCATGGGTGCAGGCGCTGGCCTGATGTCGTCGACGTGGATCTGGTACTGCACGCCGTTTCTGTCAATCTCATAGACATTGTCGCCGAGGACGGCGGCAACTGTATGAGGGCCTGTCCAGGTGGGGCAGAAGGCTGTGGAGGTGCCAGGGAATTGTCGGACTAGCACTTGGTCTCCTCTTCTAAAGTGCACAGGGGCGTCTCGTGGTTCTGGGTAATATTTTCGTTCGAAAATGATTTTTCGTCTGTGTGCTTGTTCGATGCGAGCTTCTCGCTCTCTGGCATCGTTGTGTACTGGCTGTTGGTTAACCGGGTGATTCCACTCACCTGGTTTGACTAGCTGGGCCCCTAGCAGTGCTTGGCTAGGTGACATGCCAGTGGCGGCGTTTTTTCGGTTGTGTAGGTTGAATGTGATTTGGTGTAAGTTTTCGTCCCATCTGTCTATGGGTTGGTCTTGGTTTTGTATTCGTAAGGCTTTTTTAATCTCCTGGTTTCGTCTTTCAACAGGATTCGCCCGTTGGTGGTAGATAGGTGCCGTGTAGCCGGTGATGTTATGTCTTCGGAGATAACGTTGCCAGCTTAGGCTGCGGAATATGGTAGCGTTGTCGGTGATGATCCTCTCTGGATATCCCCAACGACTGAAAGTGTTGGTGAGAAATTGGAGTACGGCGGTCACGCCTGCGGTTGGGCTTGCCTGGATTTCCACCCACTTTGAGAAGGTGTCTGTGCAGACGAGGAGATATTTGTTGTTTCCTCGTGAAGTTGGGTAAGGGCCCATCGAGTCAAAAGACACGACCTGCCATGGCCGCGTAGGTGGCCTGGGGTGCAGCGGAGCGTGTGGCTGCAGTGCGCCTCCTCGTTTCGTCGATGCGCAGATTAGGCAGTGGCGTACGTGTGTTTTTATTTGTTTGGTTAGGGCTGGCCAGTAGTACAGTCTTCTTACTGCGTCTATGATTTCGTCTCTTCCCGGGTGTCCTATTTTGTTGTGGTATTCGTGAATAACTCTGGGCCAGAATTCTAGTGGGACCACCAGAGCCATTCTGTTGTCTTTCGTGTACCATATGAGGTCATCTCGTACGGTGTAGTCGTTTTTGAGTGTTCGTTGCCAGGGTTCTGTCGCTTCGTCTTGTCCGTTGTGTAGTCGGTGCCATCTTGCTCTGGTGGCTTGGTATTCTACACTGTTTCCCTGGGCTTGTTTTATTTGGTCGAATAATGGTGGTGGTTCGTTGTCGTCTATGTCGTCGATTTGTGCGGCTGTGAGCGTGGTTGTGTGGTTGAATGAAGGCCAAAGGAACTCGGCGCTGTTGTTGGTAGTCCAGTGGCTGGTCACGCCTCCCTGAGTTGGAGGCAACCACCGTATCTGGTGGGACTAGCCTTTCCTCCGCAATGTTGCCGGATTCTAGTGGCGGTCCGCTTGGGTGTCTGGATGAGTAGTTTGGGAATTGGTGTCGTCGCCTATATGTTGTGCCGAAGTATACACAGTTGTACTGAAAGTCGAGGGTGGCCTGCTCGGGCAGCATCCATTCCTGTCCAAGGATAAGGTGCTCTGCCATTTCCTCCATGACATATCCCTGTATATTCGTACGTTGTCCGTTTATGTATATTCGCTGTTCAATTGGGCCGCGCGCGTAGACTCTTTGTCCACAAGCCAGGCAGACAATCTTGTATTCGTTGGGGACGTCGTGTCCTTGTAGTAGGTCCGGATGGATGAAAGACTTGCTGGCGCCTGTGTCCAACAAAGCCCAGATTTGTTGTCCATTTATTTTTACTTGTAGTCGTGGTAATGAAGGTGGAGGCTCTTCCACCCCCTGTGGTTGGTCTATTTGGTTTAATCGAGGTTTTCCGAGTTGTATTGTATCGCGGGCCGTAGTGTCGCGACCCTCCGGAAGTTTCCCGGCGGTGCAGTAGTTGTTCTTGTTAAGTTTGTTCTTGTTGTTTCTGTTATTTGTTGATTTTGTAAGTTTTGTTGGTTTCTACCCCTTGTTTGGGGTTGTTCAGGTGGTGGCAGGGCTAGTAGGTTGTTATTTGTATTGGTAGGTTGTTGTCTGGCAGGACAGTCTCGATGGAAGTGCATGGCACCGCAAAATCTGCAAGGATATGGCGGTGTTCGTGGTTGCGACGAGACTGTGTTGGTTTGGCTTGCATTTCGATTCTCGCCCGCATAAGTGGCACCTCGGCTATTCTCTGCTCGGGGCCCATTCCGGCTGGCTGGGATAGCGACGCTCTCTTGCGAGCTGGGGACGCCTCGGCCGGCGGACGTCGTTGTTGGTCTGCTGGTGGTCATCTTCGCCGTCTGCTGCTCCTGCAGCAGACGGCGAAGGTTGTGGCAAGTTGTGTAAGCTGGTCGATGCTGTGTATTATAGCACCTCGTAGATTTATTCGAATTTCTGCAGAGAGGAGCTCCCTGACTTGTTGTGTGATAATGTTTTCATCTAGACCTGGGGCTAGACGTCGAAACAGTGATAGTTTTTTAGCTATGAAGACGGCGGTGTCCTCGCCGTGTCGTTGTTTTTCGCCGTAGAGTCTGGCGCTGAGTTGGCTTACTAGGGCTAAGTTACTGTACTTGTCCAGCAAGCGTTGACAAAATGATTGGTAATCGAGTCGTAGTCTTCCATAATTTTCGAACCAGGTATTGGCCGAGCCACGGAGTTGAGCAGCGGCAATACTAGTCCATTCGGTTGGTTCTATGTTTTCTTTGTTGAAATACTGCTCCAGCTCTTCGAGGAAGAGTTGCGGGTCCTCCCATTCTGTTCCTCCATACGTAGCTGTGAGTCTTGTTGTTTTAGGGGTCGGTGCTGCACGTAGTGCGATGGCAAGGTCTTGGAGAGTTTTTTGTAGAAGGCTGGCCATGCTCTCCTCCATAGTGGGTGGAGCTGTGACGGCAGTCGTAGTAGGTGTCTGTTCTTGTTGTTGTGTGGCTGTTGTCGTTTGGTATGTTGTATCTTGAGTGTTTATTATCGTTGAACGCCACGAGGTTTGCTGCTGTGAGAAACCACGAAAGAGGTGAGATTGGGTAGCGGGGCCGGTGGCCTCCGTCGTGTCTAGGTTATGTGCAGGTCCGGTTCGTCCTCTAGGCTCTTCTTCTTGTCGAATAGGTAACGTAAAGGCTCCTGCTTGGTCAGGGCCATGATTACAGCATGGTGTAAGGCCAACGTGGTAAGTTTCTTGGTCAGGTGTGGGTCCTGTTCGTTTCTCTTCGTCGTGCCCCACGTTCCGGGCGACATGATTACGGCTGGGGTTTCGCTCTGGGGAACGCCTTATTGTGGATTCCTCCAGAGAGTAGTTGTTTGGAGCCGTAAATTCAAGACTTCTCAGCCTATGTGATTGCAAATCGACCGCCTCAGGTAAATTATGATGGGGGCGCTCGGGGAGCGCAGTGTTGGGACCCGAGACGGCGTATTCTTGGGTTCCACTGACGGTGAAGCCATACAGTGGTGGAAATTCATCTAATGAGCCTTGGTGGCTAAACTGTACATCGTGTGCAGGTACGGTGCTAGTGGTGGGAGGAGCAGTGATTGTGGTAGTGAGGCTACCAGCTTCAGAAGCTGAGACAGGCCTCGGGTGCTCCATTACTTCTTTCTTCTCTTCTTTCTTATAAATGTCTGAGTGGCAAGATTTAGAGAAGCTCGGGAGAGCGCTAATACTCCCCGAGGTGAGATGAAGGTTAGTAAAAATAGAGGCCAAGGCGCTAATACCTTGGCTGTTAGTAAGAGATCTTCTGTAGGTCCTGTACAGGGCGCTAATACCCTGATAACTTATGTGAGAAGTCGTTTCTGACATAAACTTAATTTACACTTAATATTAATAGAGTGTCTGTGCCTGCACTAGGTGAAAATGGTGAAAATATGCTCTGGTGGTGCGTGCACACTTGTTTAAAGCTATACACTATAGTCTGAGTTGTTTCACTGACTTTATATGAGCAAAGTTACTAGCTATGTTTACACAAAATATTAAAATTTTATCAAAATTTTTTTTCAAGTCGACGCCGGGCGTCGCGGCTGTGTGGCGTAGAATGTTTTTGCACTAGATTTAAGTTAGGCAGGTTAGATCCAAGCAAGTCGCGCAGCGACCCGACTTGGTGTGAAAATTCGAAAGTGCACTAAAAAATGTTTAGCTTCCGTCGCGGAGCGGCGGAGCTTAATGTCTTTGGGCAAGCTGTGAAAGTTCTAAAGAGCACTGAAAACTAAGTTAGGCTGGTGGAGAGCAAGCAGATCGCACGGCGATCCGACTTGGCTCGAGTTTTGGAAAGTGCACTAAAATTGATGATCAGCAGCCGTCGCGTTGCGGCGGAGCTTATTGTCTTTGATATATATATAACAGTTATAAAAGATGCTAGTAGCTAAGTTAGGATGACAGAGGGCAAGCAAGTCGCACAGCGACCCGACTTGTCTTAGGTTTTAGAAAGTACACTAAAAGAGATAATGTCTTTGGCAAAGTCTGACTGTTACAAAGCAATACACACTGTAAACGTGCGCTCACCTGGTTGTCCTGTGTCCGGCGTCGGCCTCGAGTCGTTGGGAACGGCTGCACTGGGGAAGCGAGCGGCACAGAAGCTAAAGGAAACACCACGTTCACTTTTAACAGTATATTGCACACACAGTAATAAACGATACACAAAGTAGGTACAGAGCAGTAGATACAAACAGTGGAAGCCGTGTCCAGCGTGCTTGCAGTAAAATGTAGCAAAAGGTATTATTAAAATAATTCCTAGGAGGAACGTAGAAAAAGCTTGAGAGTAATTAATGCACTTATCTTCTTGGTAAAAATCAGTCTGGGACACATACGGCGCCTGAGACATCAAAATAAAGCAAAAGTTAGAAAAACGCAAAACGTGACCCTGCTGGGACCGATGCCAAACATGCAAGAAGCAAAAAATGTTGTAAAAGTTGAAATAATAGTAAAGTTTCAAAAAATGCAAACGTGGTACTCGCGCAATGAGTGCCAGATTGGCAAGAAGCGTGTGGTGTGTTAAAATTTGTATTTATATGAAATGGGAGGCACGGCTACACCTCAGAAAATAGCTGGTTTATATATAACCGGCGACATCGGTGTCGCCGGTTATATATAAACCTGCTTTAACCTGATTGGCTGGCGCACCAGAGTAAGGTGTAGCCGGGCCTCCCATTTCATATAAATACAAATTTTAACACACCAAACGCTTCTTGCTTGTTTAATATTCGTTCTGCGAGGGTCACGTTTGACTCCTCTCATAATTTTCTGCTTTTTTTAAGTCTCAAGGCGTATGTATACGTTTTAGGCTGTGTGAACCAAGAAGTTTAATTACTCTCAAGCATATCTTATACGTTTTCTCCTAGGAAATACTTTCATAAACCTTTATTTACTGCTATCTTACTGCAAGCACGCTGGACACGGCTTCAGCTGCTCTGTATCTACTGCTTTGTAACTTTGTGTATCGTTTATTACTGTGTGTGCAATATACTGTTAAAAGTGAACGTCGTGTTTCCTTCAGCTTATGTGCCGCTCGCTTCCCCAGTGCAGCCGTTCCCAACGACTCGAGGCCGACGCCGGACACAGGACAACCAGGTGAGCGCACGTTTACAGTGTGTATTGCTTTGTAACAGTCAGACTTTGCCAAAGACATTATCTCTTTTAGTGTACTTTCTAAAACATAAGGCAAGTCGGGTCGCTGTGCGACTTGCTTGTTCTTTATCATCCTAACTTAGCTACTAGCATCTATTATAACTGTTCTATATATATC
Source organism: Rhamnusium bicolor (assembly GCA_029963845.1). Lineage (NCBI taxonomy): Eukaryota > Metazoa > Arthropoda > Insecta > Coleoptera > Cerambycidae > Rhamnusium > Rhamnusium bicolor. The sequence goes on from JANEYF010005134.1 coordinate 24,768, forward strand.
AAAGACAATAAGCTCCGCCGCAACGCGACGGCTGCTGATCAACATTTTTAGTGCACTTTCCAAAACTCTAGCCAAGTCGGATCGCCGTGCGATCTGCTTGCTCTCCATCAGCCTAACTTAGTTTTCAGTGCTCTTTAGAACTATTTACAGCTTGCCCAAAGACATTAAGCTCCGTCGCTCCGCGACGGAAGCTGAACATTTTTAGTGCACTTTCGAAATTTCACACCAAGTCGGGTCGCTGCGCGACTTGCTTGGATTCAACCTGCCTAACTTACAACTAGTGCCAAGACATTCCACGCCACACAGGCACGACGCCCTGCGTCGACTTAAAAGAAAAATTTTGATAAAATTTTAATATTTTGTGTAAACATAGCTAGTAACTTTTACTCATATAAAATCAGTGAAACCACTCAGACTATAGTGTATAGCTTAAAACAAGTGTGTACGCACCACCAGAGCATATTTTCACCATTTTCACCTAGTGCAGGCACAGACACTCTATTAATATTAAGTGTAATATTAAGTTTATGTCAGAAACGACTTCTCACATAAGTTATCAGGGTATTAGCGCCTTGTACAGGACCTACAGAAGATCTCTTACTAACAGCCAAGGTATTAGCGCCTTGGCCTCTATTTTTACTAAACTTAATCTCACCTCGGGGAGTATTAGCGCTCTCCCGAGCTTCTACAAGTCTTGCCACTTAGACGTCTATAAGAAAGAAGAGAAGAAAGAAGTAATGGAGCACCCGAGGCCTGTCTCAGCTTCAGAAGCCGGTAGCCTCACTACCACAATCACTGCTCCTCCCACCACTAGCACTGTACCTGCACACGACGTACAGTTTAGCCACCAAGGCTCAGACGAAGAACTACCACCGCTGTATGGCTTCACCAACAGTGGAACCCCCCGAATACGCCGTCCCGGGTCCAAGCACTGCGCTCCACGAGCGCCCCCATCATAATTTACCTGAGGCGGTCGATTTGCAACCGCATAGGCTGAGAAGTCTTGTATTTACGGCCTCAAACAACCACTCTCTGGAGGAATCCACAAGAAGGCGTTCTCCAGAGCATCAACCCAGCCAAAACCAAGGTCGTAATCATCGGTTTTGCCAGAGTAATACGGGTCTGGCGGAAGTCTGAGCGCCGTTTTCTGTCCGAGCGCTCGAGCAAACTGGGCCCCGTATGACCTAGCTCAACCCATATCAAGATGTGTTTCCCGCGCTTTTTTAGAAACTGTAGTAAATGGTTATACTGAATGTATTTATGCCTCTGGACAGCTTGGATTCTACTGAATATTTTTGTTTTTGATTTATTAAAATCGGTTAATTAATAAGGAAGTTACAGTGTGTTATTTGTTAATTTGTATGAAAATCTAATATGAACTGCAATAAAAGTTAAATAATTTATTTATTTTTAATGTTTTAATTAATATCTCTGGTTTAAAATGATCTATTTGATTAATTCTTTCAATGGTCTTTTAGTTTAAAGTTTTAAAATAATTTTAATAAGTAAAATCCTCGCCTAAGTCCAAGAGGTGAGGTGCGGTGGTGAATGCGGTTTTAGTATACATGGTCTATGGAAAGTGCTGAGGGCCTGCGGCATGATAATGAACCGGTCGTTCTGACTGTTCCGTAAATTAGGTAAAAAAAATTAGCTAAAATTTTGTGCAAAGATTTTCGAAAAATATCCATCACGGTCTGAGTTATAGAATTTTGAAAAATTAAAATTTGGAAAGTGCAATGAAATTTGACTTGTGTTAAAATGAGTTTGTTTACGTTTGCCATATATAAATTACTGAAAATTGGTCTATTTTCAGGCGAACTGAAAATTTCCTGAAAAATATTTTTAATTTGGAAAAATTAATTTTTTTCGTAGAGTTTCTTTGTAAAATTGCCAGTGTTTTCGAAGCTATAAGTGTATATTATGCAAAAATGAATTCTTTTCGAAAAATTTTTTAAGCTCTTACGTATCGACGGCTAATGCTCGTGTCCTACAACACCATCAGGCGCCGGAATCGCTCATGCACTTACTTTCTGCATGTCCCATATATGCGATTTCGACCTACATCCACCGACATAACGCGGCTTTACGAGTGCTATACTACCATCTAAGGCACTCGTACGGGGTAGACCAGACACCAATGCTGCCTTACGTCCCCGGAGATATTGAGTCCGTTGTCGAGAACGAGAAATGCCGGATTTACTGGAACTACTCGTTCCCGACTGTCAGGCTAATCCAAGCCAACAAGCCTGACATAGTCCTCCTCGACCATCAACTCAAGGTGATGTATGTTATCGAGTTCTCGGCACCTGCGGAGAAAAACATCACCTTGAAGGAGGAGGAGAAACGAACCAAATATCGCGATCTCCGGTACGAGCTCCAAGTGCTGTACCCAGGCTACTCGGTCAAAATGGTCGTCCTTATTATCGGTGTACTCGGAGGGATAAAGCCTACGCTGCTCTCGGAACTGAAGATCATACCGGCCTGCCAAAAACCAGCCGAGTGGCTGGCAGGTCAAATGCAGAAGGCGGTCATTCTAGGTTCTCTCCGTCTGCTTAGGGCACACGATTCTGGTATCTACAGTCACTAACCCTGCGGGATGTGGGGAGTGGCTGTAGTTGATGCGCCGGCGCGACTCCCGTGAGGCGTCGGAGGCCACGGGAGGACTGACCGGCATCGGGAAACCGAAAGAAAAAAAAAAAAAAACAAGTATTACAACCTTTAAGTCTAACCTCCGTATCCACCTCTGATATGTGCATAAGTTAAGCGTGCGCTACGCGCACCCTCGGCGCGTTGCAAGGCATCTTCCTCTGTCGAGGAAAAAATTTGTATATTATTGGCCGTCACGCCGTTACGTTGCGTCGGATCGAATTCGGCCATAAGACTTTTTTTGCGTCGATCGCAACGTAGTACGACACTCCGTATGCGATTCTGCCGAAAAAGCGATATTCGGAATTAGCCCCCCTCGCCGGCCCCCCAGCCCCCTCGAATTTTTTCAAAATCTCCTCGCCCAACGACGGCCCCCCACGGAAGCGAGTTCCTTAATCTGCATATTTACTATTTTTTTTCGGTCGATCGATAATTACGACGCGTCGGATCGATTTCGGTCATAAGATTTTTTTGTGTCTTTAGCGACGTAGAACGACTCGCCGCCCGCTAATTTGCCGAAAAGGCGGTTTCCGAAATTAGGCCCCACTCCCTGACCCCCCAACCCACCCTCGATTTTTTTTCCGAAAACCTCTCGTCGAATAATACCCACCCACGGGAGCACGATCCTTAATCTGCCGACTAAGTATTTTTTTTCGGACGATCGAAAATTTTCGGCTCGTCGACGGCCGCCACGCCGTTACGATGCGTCGGATCGAATCCGGACATAAGACTTTTTTACGTCGTTCGCGACGTACAACAACGCGCCGCGCGCGATTTTGCCGAAAAAAGCGTTTTCCAAAATTAGCCCCCTCCCAGACCCCCCACCCGCCCTCCGATTTTTTTCCAAAATCCCCCCAGCGAAAGCGCGTTCCTTAATTTGCATATTTACCATATTTCCCGACAGTTTGAAAAAAAAAACGCGAAAATGCGATCGATTTGGTACCTGTACAAGCCAAACGGAGCGCCGTACGCGTATCGCACCCCTATACTATTTTGTAGGCCTGGTCATTGTCCTTTCTAGTTGGGGGGTCGCGACTACCCTTGTCTCTACTCGGGGATGTAGCAACCCCCTCCACGCACCCCAATGGTGGGGGGTGGGTCGAGATGGAAGTTTTTTCATGTCGTGTCGCCCCCATGCCACCACCGGGGGTCAAAACGGGGCTAGGAGTCTTGGTGTAGGCTACTGTTGTTGCTCATTGGGCGGCAAAGGGGGGAATTTTTCCGGGGCTTATATCTCAGCGACGGGAAGAGCTATCGAAGCGATCTTGACGGCGTTGTACTCATCTAGTCGTCCCATACGGTACTCGGGGCGACCACTTTTTCGAAAAACCGAATATTTCAAAATTCACCCCCCACCCCCGCGAAAACGGGTGGACAAACCATCTATATTTATGAGGGCAAAATGTGCACAAAAGCACGCCTTTTACGTAAAAAATTCGTCGCGCCCCCCCGGAGCACTTTGAACCCAACTCGTGTTCCCATTAGCGGTATATAATAACAAGTATTACAACCTTTAAGTCTAACCTCCGTATCCACCTCTGATATGTGCATTAGTTAAGCGTGCGCTACGCGCACCCTCGGCGCGTTGCAAGGCATCTTCCTCTGTCGAGGAAAAAATTTGTATATTATTGGCCGTCACGCTGTTACGTTGCGTCGGATCGAATTCGGTCATAAGACTTTTTTTCGTCTTTCGCGACGTAGAACGACGCGCCCTCCGCGGTTTTGCCGAAAAGACGCGTTCCGAAATTAACCCCCCCTCCCCGACCCCCCACCCACCCCCCTCCAATTTTTTCGCGGAAATCCCCCTCGAGTAACGCCCGCCCACGGGAGCGCGTTCCTTAATCTGCCGACTAAGTATTCTTCTCGGACGATCGAAAATTTTCGGCGCGTCGACGGCCGCCACGCCGTTACGATGCGTCGGATCGAATTCGGTCATAAGACTTTTTTTGCGTCGTTCGCGACGAAGAACGACGCGCCCCCCACGTTTTTGCCGAAAAGGCGCGTTCCGAAATTGGCCCCCCTCTCCGACCCCCCACCCCCACCAATTTTTTTACGGAAATCCCTCCTCGAATAATATCCGCCCACGGGAGTGCGGTCCTTAATCTGCCGACGAAGTGTTTTTTTCCGACGATCGAAAATTTTCGGCGCATCAGAGGCCGCCACGCCGTTACAATGCGTCGGTTCGAATTCGGTCATAAGACTTTTCTGCGCCGTTCGTGTCGTAGAATGACACGCCGTACACTAATTTGCCGAAGTGGCGCCTTCCGAAATTATCCCCCCCTTCCCCCCTACCCCACCCCCCTGTAAATTTTTCTCGAAAATCTCTCGTCGAAAAATACCCGCCCACGGGAGCGCGGTCTTTAATCTGCCTACGAAATATTTTTTTCAGACGATAGAAAATTTTCGACGCGTCGAAAGCCGCCACGCCGATACGACGCGACGGATCGAATTCGGTCACGAGACTTTCTTGCGTCTTTTGTGACGTAGAACGACACGCCGTACGCGATTTTGCGGAAAAAGCGCGTTCCGAAATTAGCCCTCCCTCCCCGACCCCACAACCCATCCTCGAATATTTTCCGAAAATCGCTCCCCAAATAATGCCCGCCCACGGGAGCGCGTTCCTTAATATCTCGACTAAGTATTTTTTTCGGACGATGAAAATTTTCGGCGCGTCGACTGCCGCCGCGCCGTTACGATGCGTCCGGTCGTAAGACTTTTTGGCGTCGATCGCGACGTAGAACGGCGCGCTGCGCGCGATTTTGCCGAAAGAGCGTTTTCAAAAATTAGACCCCTCTCCCCGACCCCCCACCCCCTCTCCGATTTTTTTCCAAAAATCCCCCACCGAACGACGGCCCCCCACGAAAGCGCGTTCCTTAATTTGCATATTTACCATATTTCTCGACCGTTTGAAGAAAAACGCGAAAAAGCGATCGATTTGGTACCTGTACTGGCCAAACAGAGCGTCGTACGCGTTTCGCACCCCTATACTTTTTTGTAGGCCTGGTCATTGTCCTTTCTATTTGGGGGGTCGCGACCCCCTCGTCTCTACTCAGGGGATGTAGCAACCCCCTCCACGCACCCCAATGGTGGAGGGTGGGTCGAGATGGAAGTTTTTTCATGTCGTGTCGCCCCTATGGCCCCCCACGTGGTCAAAAAGGGGCTCGGAGGCTCGGTGTAGGCTACTCTTGTTGCTCATTGGGCGGCAAGGGGGGGTGAATTTTCCGGGTCCTATATCTCGGCGACGGGAAGAGCTATCGAAGATATCTCGACGGCGTTGTACTCGTCTAGTGGTCCCATACCTGCATTGAGGGAGCCATTTTTTGGAATAATCGATTATTTCAAAATTCACCCCCCACCCCCGCGAAAACGTTTATAAGGGCGAAACGTGCGCATATGCACCTCTTTTACGTAAAAAATTCGTCGGGCCCTCCGAAGCGCTTTAGACTCGACTCGCGTTCCCCGTTAGCGGTATATAACTAGTCGAACTCACCTTTAACCTAACCTCCGTATCCATCTTTTATTTGTGCGTAAGGTAAGCGTGCGCTACGCGCACCCTCGGAGCGTTGCATGGATCGTCCTCTGTCGAGGAAAAAATTTGTTTATTATTGGCCGCCGCGCCGTTACGATGCGTCGGATCGAAATCGGTCATGAGACTTTTTTTGCGTCGTTCGCGACGTAGAACGACACTCCGTATGCGATTTTGCCGAAAAAGCAAAATTCGGAATTTGCTCCCCCCGACCCCCCGTCGATTTTTTCAAAATCCTCTCGCCCAACGACGGCTCTCCACGGAAGCGCGTTTCTTCATCTGCGTATTTACTATTTTTTTCGGTCGATCGAAAATTTTCGTCGCGCCGACGGCCGCCACGCCGTTACGATGCGTCGGATCGAATTCGGTCATAAGACTTTTTTTGCGTCGTTCGCGACGAAGAACGACACGCACCCCGCGATTTTGCCGAAAAGGCGCGTTCCGAACTTAGCTCCCCATCCCCGACCCCCACTCCCCCTCCAATTTTTCACGTATATCTCTCCTCGAATACTACCTACCCACGGGAGCGCGGTCCTTAATCTGCCGACGAAGTATTTTTCGGACAATCGAAAATGTTCGGCGCGTCGAAGGCCGCCACGCCGTTACGACGCGTCGGATCGAATTCGGTCATTAGACGTTTTTGCGCCGTTTGCGACGTAGAACGATACGCCCCCCGCGATTTTGCCGGAACGGCGCGTTCCGAAATTTTTCGATTTTTTCCCGAAACCCCCCCGAACGACGGCTCCCCACGAAAGCGCGTTCCTTAATTTGCATATTTACCATATTTCGCGACCGTTTGAAAAAGAAACGCGAAAAAGCGATCAATTTGCTACCTGTACAGGCCAAACGGAGCGTCGTACGCGTTTCGCACCCCTATACGTTTTTGTAGGCCTGGTCATTTTCCTTTCTATTTGGGGGGTCGCGACCCCCTCGTCTGAACTCGGGGTAAGTATCACCCCCCTCCACGCACCCCAATGGTAGGGGGTGGGTCGAGATGGAAGTTTTTTCATGTCGTGTCGCCCCCATGGCCCCCCTATGGGGCCAAACGGGGCTCGGAGGCTCGGTGTAGGCTACTCTTGTTGCTCATTGGGCGGCAAGGGGGAGGAAATTTTCCGGGGCTTATATCTCGGCGACGGGAAGAGCTATCGAAGCGATCTCGACGGCGTCGTACTCGTCTAGTCGTCCCATGCGGACATCGGGGCGACCACTTTTTCGAAAAAACGATTATTTCAAAATTCACCCCCCACCCCTGCGAAAACGGGCGGACAAACCATCTACGTTTATAAGGGCAAAATGTGCCAAAAACCACCCCTTTTACATAGAGAATTCATCGCGCCCCCCGGAGCACTTTAGACTCGACTCGCGTTCCCCATTAGCGGGATA